>CAUYQG010281289.1:0-13822 GCA_963574415.1 Tarsius wallacei | reverse complement strand
ACTGGCCGGGCTTGGTGGCTCAGCCTGTAATCCCAGCGCTTTGGGAGGCCAAGGCAAGTGGCTTGCCAGAGCCCACAGGTTCAAGACCCACCTAGGCTGGAGTGCAGTGGTATGCTGACAGACACAGCAGTCTCAACCTGCTGGGTTCAGGTGATCCTTCCACCTCAGCCTTCTAAGTAGCCGGAACTATAGGCGCGCGCTACCACGCCCGGCTAAGCTAATTTTTTTAATTTTTATTGTAGAGATGAGGTCTCGCCAAGTTGCCCAGGTGGGTCTTGAACCTGTGGGCTCTGGCAAGCCACTTGCCTTGGCCTCCCAAAGCGCTGGGATTACAGGCTGAGCCACCAAGCCCGGCCAGTGATGATAATTCATGATAATTCTAATGGCTATCCCACAGGGTTGTAGGTGAGGGCTAAGTAATTCAGATCCAGAGATACGGTGATCACACAGATGGTTGGCCAGGCCGCTATGCTGTTTGCATACACTTGACAACAAAATTTCCAGTAGGTTGTCTGAGAAGGCACGTAGCAGGCTGAGTCCTGAGTCTCCCCAGTCCTGAGTCTCCCCAGAGTGGACGCTCAGAGGGGGTCCTCCTTGTTCAGCGGTGGTGCGGAAACTGCGCTTACCAGCCCATCAACCAGAAGGCCCCAGGGAAAAGGCTGGAAATGGGACCACTTTTCTCAGACTGAGCACCTGGGGCTCTCCTAGAAAGAGTCACGTGCAGAAACCTGGAAATCTCAGAATCACAGCTACTCTTGGGCCCACCTTAGGACAAGTGCCTCCCTCAGGTTCCCTTCTTTAATCACACTGGATTCTGCAGTGGCTGGAAAGTCCTTCCTCCTCATTATACAGACAGCTTCCATTTATTGGGTCCAGGCACCAGGCCAGCCGCATTATACATGCTCTCTCACTGACACCTCAAAACAAGCCTATTGCAGAAGGTTTTATTATCACCGCATTCTATAGATGAAGCAACTGAGGCTCAAAGGAGTTAAGTGATTCGCCCAAGTCACAGAGCCAGTTCTAGCAGAGAGGGGGTAAATACTCAGGGCGGTGCGACTCAAGGCCCGCAGTGGGGAGAGTCACTCACAAAAACATAGCAGAGATCAATCCTGCCTGTGCTTGGGGGAACCTTCCCACTGAGGCTGGTGATGAGTCACTGAGAGAGCAGGGAATCCTTGAACCCTCCCCTCTCTCTGGGTGAGCAAAGATTCCCAGATATCATTGATGCCAAAGCCCCCTAATACCCACACACCTCATCTGATGCTTCAACACACACATTCTCCCCCGCAGAGACCCCCATGCTCTGTCGTTCATACTTTCCAATCAATGAGATTGGGTCTCTATTTTTCAGACAGGAAACGGAGGCAGCTGAGAGGTAGGGCAGAGGGAATGATGTCCAGTCATCAGTGATTGAGCTGAGACCACAGTTCATGTCTCCAACCTTTGCATCCGGTGTGTTGTCATGATGTGTCCTCATTCAACCAGCATGGAAGACCCATTTCCAACTCAGTAAATGCCAGGGCATCTTTGTTGTTTTAAGGTGGGAATTTACTCTTAACCCTTAATGCCCATGTCTGAGCTGGTGGGGTTGTGTCAGGAGGGCCACTTCTGGGCAAGTTGATGATGTTTTAGACTGAGAAGGTCCCAGCACTCTCCATAAATACCAAGAAGAGCATCTTACTTCCCAGGGTGAAAGCCCAAGCTCCACTCCAGCCCAGACAAACCACTGCTGCCTTTGGCAGAAGAGACAGAGGAGGGAAAGAGAAAATGGGAGAGGGAATGTGTGAAGAGGCGATGAGGCCTCTCTGCATCACCCCCAGAAATCCTGACCAGATGGCCTCTGGGCAAGGGAGCAGAGAGCCAACCGGCCATCCAACGCCACGCCCTGGATGGAACCATGGGCTCTCCACTGGCAAACGTGCACACACCCCGGCACAAACACAAGTCCCAAGACCACTCTGCACGTTCCTCTCCCCCTGGGGTTTCAGAGGTTTCACGAGAGACAACACAGCGACCCAGGAGCCCCAACAAATGATCACCAAACGTGACTTGGTAAGTGCCCCACAGCATGGGACAGACACACAGCACTCTCCTGTCCCCCTACCTGCACGGTGCCCACACACAGCTGTCTCCCCAGAGGCCCATGAGCGTCTCCGCCCACCCCATGGGTATGTTTCAGACGTCCAAACATACACCCGAGCTGTCACAATCACCCACTCACAAACTGTGACAGACACACGAACTGTTGCCAAAGTGTCCCAGAAGGAAGCAAGGGGGTACCAAATGTTATTTAGTCAAGCGTGGTTCAACACAAACACACACACACACACACACACATACACACGCACGCACGCACGCACGCAAGGAGACACTCCTGCGTTCCCCGCATGGACGCGGCCTCCCCGCGGGCCCCGGGCGCCCCCTGCAGGACGCGCGGAGGCCCGGGGAGTCCGGGGTCCGGGCTCAGGGTCCCAGGTGCGTGGTCCCCACCTTCACCCGGGGCCCGGCCCCGCGGCGGACTCACCGGACGATGCCGAACATGACGAGCACGTTGCCCAGCAGCCCCACGGCGCACACGGCCGAGTAGAGCGCGGTGATGGCGACGGCCAGGGCGAGGGACGAGGCACTCCGTGCGCCCGGCGGCCCCGACGCGTTGGCGCCCGCGCTGGGGAAGGCGCTGGGGTAGGCGTCCGAGGCGTTGGCGAGGAGCGGGGGCTGCGGCTCGGCGCCGGCGGACGGGGCCGGCTCCATGGCGGGCGGCCGGCCGGCGCCGCGTCCCTCGCCACCGTGCGCCCTGGGCGCAGGGAACGGGCGCGAGGGGCGCGCGAAGGGCCGAGGCCGCGGCCCCGACGCCGCCGGCTGCAGCGCCCCGGCCGCCCGGCGTCTCCGCGCCTCCTCCGCGCGCTCCGGCCCAGTCCCGGCGTCCGCGCGCTCTCCTCGCCCGGAGCGCTGTGAGCCGGGGCCGCTGCGGGCTCCTCGGACGCGCCCGCCGCGCGCACCACGTGGCCCGGAGGCGGCCGCCAGTCTGCGCCCGCGACCGGGGGTGGGCGCTGCGCCGCCGGCTCGGCGCTGGGCCGGAGAGGCCTCCCGCCCCCTCCCGAGGGATGCTCGCGGGCTCGAGGGCGCCCCCACCCCAGGATGGACTCACCTCCTACCTCCTGGCCACTTTGCAGTCGGAAAGACCGGATGTGAATCCCGCCTCCCTCCCCTGCACTGTCGGGCAGAGTGACCTTGAGCAAGTCATTTAACCTCTCTCAACTTCATTCTGCTTGTCTGTGAGGTGAGGAAGATCACATCACCTCCCTCAGAGGGATCTTGGTGAGATTAAACAACAGGATACAGGCCGGGCGCGGTGCCTTACGCCTGTAATCCCAGTCCTTGGGGATGCTGAGGCGGGAGGATTACTTGAGTCCAGGAGTTCAAGAGCAGCCTGAGGAAAATCGCGAGACCTCGTCTCTACAAAAAAAAAAAAAAATTAACCTGTAGTCCCAGCTACTTGGGAGGCTGAGGCAGGAGAATCACTCAAGTCCAAGAGTTTGAGGCTGCAGTGAGTTCCGATTGTGCCACTTGCACTCTAGTCTGGGCAACAGAGTGACATCCTGACTCAAAAAGAAAAAAAAAAAAAGGATGTGAGACAAGAATTTAACACAATGCCAGGCACATGGTAAGTGCTCCACAAATAACCGTTATTATTCATGCTTTTTTTTGCACCCCATTTATGCACTCAACAAATATTTTAGGCCAGACACAGTGGCTCAGCCTATAATACCAGCACTTTGGGTGGCAGAGTCAAGAGGATTGCCTGAGCCCAGGATTTCAAGACCAGCCTGAGTAACTTGGCGAGATCTCGTTCTACAATAAATTTTAAAATAATTAGCTGGGCCTGGTCGCACATGCCTGTAGTTCCAGCTGCTTGGAAGACTGAGGCAGAAGGATGATAGCCCAGCAGGTTGAGGCTGCAGTGGCCTTGAGCATGCCACTGTACTCCATCCTGGGCAACAGAGGGAGACTCTGATTCAAAATATATATATATACATATATATATTTATATTTATATTTATATATAGGTGCCCAGCCCTTCCAGAACATTCTCTCTACCAAGCATTATTCTGCTTCAGGTACTGTGATAAGCACTTTACCCATGCATCAACACTTTGGAGTATATATTATTATTATGGTCCCCATTTCACAGATGAGGAGACTGAAACTAGGTATTAAATTATCCCATATGGTAATTCTTTCTATCCAACCTAGTCTTCTCCTTGGAGGGACCAGACCTGATTGATCTCTGCACCCAGAAGAGGGCTGGAGTCACGGTGAGTCCTCAAGTGCTGTTTGTATGATAAAGAGCCCAAGGGGATTGCAATGGGACACCTTGACTCTGTGAGTAGCTGAGGAAGGACCCATCTCATCCATACCACCTTCTGGCTTGAGTCGTGCATCTGTGTGCCAAGGCTCTTGCCCTTTCCCCACAAAAACAGAACAAGAACACCCAGCTCACCCCCCTTTCTGTTTTCTCCATCCCATTTAGCTGCCATCCACGCCCCTCCGCCCACCACAGCAAACCTCCCACCCTGAGGCTTTCCCACCAGACCTTCTCAGGACTCATCAGGCGGAAGACTTTTGCTATGGTCACAAGTGCTGCCAAAACTCTCTTCCCTGTCCCAAGGGACCTGCGCCTCAGAGACTTCTCTAGCGACAGGGGAGAGAAATTGGAACAGGAAGAAGGAGGCCTATTTATTGGAGTTCTGACACTCTTCCTATCCCTCCAACAAGCCAAAATTGTTCCTGCCTCAGGACATTTGCACACTCTATTCCTTCCACTTGGAAGGCTTGGCCACTTCCCAAGCCTAAATACTTCAAGTGCCAGCTTAGACAGCACCTTCTTCATGAAACCTTCACCGACCCCTCCCCAACCCACTTCCAACCAGCAGGGTCACCTTGTTATCTGGTATCATAGCATCATGTGCTTCTTTACATAATTTCGCACATATTTGCATAATCATTTTGTGCATCACCTTCACATGGAAAGATTGTGCATGTCTGTGTCCCTACCTTAGTGCAATCCCTGACACACAGGTTCTCACTTGATGAGTGAGTAAGGAAGCTCAGTTCAGCTTTGGTGACCTCCCATTCTGATGAGAGAAACAAGGCAGACATAGTTTAATACAGACCTAAGAATTCTAAGCAACTAAAACCCTTGGCACCAGACATGGTGGTTCACGCCTATAATCCCAGCACTTTGTGAGGCTGAAGCAAGAGGATTGCCTGAGCACAGGGGTTTGAAAACAGCCTGGGTAACATGGCAAGACCTCATCTCTACAGTAAATTTGAAAGAAAATTGACTGGGCGTGGTGGTGCACACCTGTAGTCCCAGCTACTTGAAAGGCTGAGGTAGAAGGATCTCCTGAGTCCAGCAGGTCTAGACTGCAGTAGCTGTGATCATGCCACTGCACTCCAGTCTGGGCAAGAGAGTGAGACTCCAACTCAAAAATTAAAAAGAACCCTTTGCATAATCCCATCTTGCTTGGAACTACTCATTCCCAACTCCACCCCACACCCCTTGGCTTTTGGCTGCCACCACGCTGGTCTACCATCACTTCTTGGGATGGCATTTAGGGCCTTCTCCAGTTCGGTCCCAACTTATCATCCAGAGCTCACTGCTGCCTTCTGCCTCTGTTTTCACTCCTGCCCCAATCTCATGCTCTAACCATACCAAGCTGAGGGAAGTTTGTAGAGATCGCATCCCACAATGTCTTTGGAGTTGCTCCTCTGTATAGAGATGCTGTGATAGAAAGCCATCGTTATTGTGGAGGCAAAAGACAGAAAAGAGTTCCCATCATTTCTCATTTCTCTGAGACTTTGTCTTCTCATCTATAAAGGAGAAAGGTGCAACACTGGGTGAGGATCTAAGCAGCAGATGCTCTGCCGACTGAGAAAGGCTGCATGGCATGAGCTGTTACACCGTGAGGATGAGTAAGGCTATGCTCCCCAAAAGGAACTCACAATCCAGAAGTTGTGAGAGATGCAAATGATCAGGTACAGGAGGGAAATGAATGCTAAGAAAATAGGTGAATTCCCCCTATTTTGGACACATGGAAACTTGAAAGGCCTCTAACGGGGCTTCCACAATGGCTGCCTTTTTTTTTTTAATTTGAGTCAGAGTCTCACTCTGTTGCCCAGGCTGGAGTGCAGTGGCACGCTCACCGCCACCACAGCCTCGACCTGCTGGGCTCAGGCGATCCATCCGTCTCAGCCTTCCAAGTAGCTGGAACTATGGGCATGCGCCATCACACCCAGCTGATTTTTTAAATTTATTGTAGAGATGAGGTCTCGCCATGTTGCTCAGGCTGGTCTCGAACCCCTGAGCTCAGGCAATCTTCTCGCCTCCGCCTCTCAAAGTGCTAGAATTATAGGCATGAACCACCACACCTGACCCACAAGGGCCTTCTAACATGAGTCCTTGGAACTGATCAGCTATTATGTGGATGTGAGCATTCCAGTTTATCTTATCTTTAAAAGGCATTCTCGGCCAGGCGTAGTGGCTCACGCCTGTAATCCCTATACTTTTGGGAACTGAGGCAGGAAGATTGCTTGAGCCCAAGAATTTGAGACCAGCCTGGGCAACATAGCAAAACCTCTTCTCTACAAAAATCAAAAAATTAGCCAAGTGTGGTGGCACGCACCTGGTAGTCCCAGCTACTCAGGAGGCTGAGGCAGAAAGATTGCCTGAGCCCAGGTGGTCAAGACTATGGTGAGCTGTGATGGTGCCACTGCACTGCAGCCTGGGTGATGGAGTGAGACCCCCAACTCAAAAAAAAAAAAAGGCAGTCCCATTTCTCATTTCTGTGGTCACAAACTCACGTACAACCCTGTTGGCTACAATTATGGTACCAGTACCACTTGCCAAGTGTTTTGTGGATTATCTCATTTATAGATAGGAAGTACTACTATTATTGTCCCATATTGCAGATGTTCGGTTACCTGTCCCAGCCAGACCTGAGATGCCAAGCCTGGTCTATGTAACTCCAAACCCCAGACTTCTAACTACTACGCTAGATTGCCTCCCAGAACGAGAACTAGAAAGTCACCCCCAGAAACACACTCTGTCTGCCTCTGCTTAGCAGAGCCTTCCCCACTATGGAGGGCCATGAGTCACCACCTGGAGCTCAGGAGATTCTTGAGTCTGTCCCAGCTCTTGGTGGGGCACAGAGTAGACACAGCCCTCCATGCCTGGGCCACCAAACATTTTGGGTTCTGCTTAGGGCTGACTTGGGGGGGAAAAACAGATGGGGACTCCTGAGCCAAACCAGGGCATCAGAAGGCGTCAGCAGTAGAGAAACAGGAATCACTGAAGGAGTCAGAGCAGAAAGGAACTCCCTGGGGAAGCTATTAGCAATTTAGTACGTGGGAATGTGGCTCCCACCTGCCAAAGAGACAGATTTGCCTGATGGAAATACAGCGGCTGCCTCTGACTGAGCTGGCAGCTCCCCTGGGCTGCCTCTCAGTCTGGCTCCATCTGGGAGCCCCAGGAGGGAGCCCGAATGCAAAGATAACCATAAAATAATAACCACTTGCATTTGCGAAGAACTTTTGACTTTCCAAAGCACTTCAGATTGATGGCTCCATCTTCATACCATCCTGATACATGGGGAGGTCAAGTTTCATTATCTTCATTTTGTATCTGGGAAGATAGACATCTAGAGAGCCCAGTGGGGTCCCCGAGGATACTCAGCAAATCGGTGAAAAAAGTAGGATTGGCACCATCCATCTTGTTGCTCAAGCTAGAAACCTGAGAATCATTCCTGACTCCTCTCTCTCTGCCACCTCTAAGCAATAGCCAAACCCTGTCCACCCTTCCTTTATTATCCATGAATTCCTTTTTCCTGCCACCATCTTCCTAACCTGACAAACCATCATTTTTTGCCGTAACTACTGAAATAGCCTGTGAAGTGACCTCACTCAGGGTTGCTGCCTTCAAGCAGCAACTCCAGTCCAGGGTACTCTACTCTGTCCTCTCTCTTTACTTCACTGGTCTCTGGTACCACCTTCCCCTTCGCATGCCGGGTTCCAGCCAAAATAAATGCCTTGCGGTTCTCCAAACCACTTGCCTCTCTCACCTCCAGGTTTGTCTGAATGGTTGAGAGAAAGGCTTTGGCGTCAGACTGGTTGGATTGGAGATCCCAGCTCAGTCGCTTACTAGTCGCATGACCTTGGGTGAGTCGTGTAGCGTTTTCTGTAAGTCATACAAAATGGGGACAACAAAGGCCGGGTGCAGTGGCTCAGTGCTGTAATCCCAGCACTTTGGGAGGCCAAGGCAAGAGGATTGCCTGAGCCTGCAGGTTCGAGACCAGCCTGGGCAACTTGGGGAGACCTCATCTCTACAATAAATCAAAAAATTTACTGGGCATGGTGGCACGTGCCTGTAGTTCCAGCTACTTGGAAGGCTGAGGTGGAAGGATCACCTGAGCCACTGCAATCCTGCTGGGTGACAGAGTGAGGCTCTGACTCAAAAAAAAAAAAAGGACAACAAAAGTACCTACTTCATTGCACCTGGCATATAGGTAGTGCTCGATACATGTCAGCTCTTGCTATGATGCTGCTTTCTCTGCTTGGAACAACTCTACCACACCCTCCCTGGCCCCTTTGTCATCTAACCTCCCCATCGTGTCTCAGCTGAGATGCCACTTCCTTCCCTGCTCACCCAGATTAGTTTCAGTCACACATTGTCTGTTCCCTTGGGTCACATCTCTCTCCTGGAAGCACAGTCAGGTCCCAGGTTTCTTGAAGACCATCCCACCCACACATTGTGGAGGCCTGGGTCTGGCAAGAAGAGGAAGCAATGGATTTGAAGAGGAGATATTGGGTTCCCGGAGTGAAGACTTTGATAGGTAGTAAAAGCCCAGGAAAAGCTCTGCTACAAGTTCAAGGTCAAGGAAACAGAAGCAGTCTCCTCTGTTGTTGTTGTTGTTTTGAGTTGGAGCCTCACTCCATTGCCCAGGCTGGAGTGCAGTGGCATGCTCATGGCCATCGCAACCTCAACCTACTGGGCTTAGGTGATCCTTCCATCTCAGCCTTCCAAGTAGCTGAAATGACAGGCATGCGCCACCATGCCTGGCTATTTTTTTTAAATTTATTGTAGAGATGAGGTCTTGCCAAGTTGTCTGGGCTGGTCTCAAACCCGTGGACTCAGGCGGTCCTCTCCCTCGGCCTCCCAAAGTGCTGGGATTACAGGCATGAACCACCACGCCCAGATGACACTGTATTTTCTTACACCCTAGTGGATGGGGCACAGGCAGAGTTCATTTGATTTTTTTAAAATGTGTTTTTGCATCTGCATGTCATGGAGGAAATGCATATACCTGTTAGAGGAACCATCATGAGGCCTAGAATGGGTATCAACAAAAGAAAGATGGTAAACACCCTTTTCAGAAGAAGGATGGTAACTTGGAGAAATTGAAGGTGCAAAGTCTCCCTTTATCTCCCTGTGCCTGGGATTGGCCCCCTGTCCAGACACGTCAGTTGTCTGCCGACAGCAGTGTCTCCCCTCTCATTCCCTACAATTATATTCCCCCCAATCAGGGGATGGGGTGTTCCCTTGGTTTGGGGAAAGAAAATCCCCTCCTTGCCTCAGAGAATGAATTGGTCTAAATAAATCATGGTAACCCCTGGTAGATTGCAGAAGGGTCACAATTCTTCTTTCCTCTCTATATCTATACCCTTTGTAATGTGACTCTGCAGCCCTTCCCAGCAAGCAGTGGAATCTCTTTCCCTACCCCTTGTACCTGGGCCAGCCTGCAATTTGCTTTGTCTAAAAGAAAGGGATGGAAATGGCAGTGTGCCAGTTCAAAGCCCGGGTCCCAAGAGGCACTGCATTCTCTCCCCCAGTCTCTTGGAATCCTACTGCTGCCATGGGAACAAGCCTGGGCTAGCCGGCTGGAGGGTGAGAGACCCAGTCACCTCAACACCCAAGTTACAGCCACCAACCCCAGACATGTGAGTAAGGCCATCCAAGAGCAACCAACCCCCTGCCAACCCAATCACTGACCACAGGCATACAAGTAAGCCCAGCCAATATCAGCCAGGCCTGCCTTACATCAGCAGGACTACCCAGCTGACCATGGGCTTGTTGATTGCAGCCACTAGGTTTTGGAGTGGTTTGTTAAGTAGACACCATCATAATCCATACTTTCTACAACACTGATTGGTCTAGGAGTAGACATGTGACCAATGAGAGATGAAAAGAAATCTGCTGACATGCTGTTTTTTCCTATATAAAAATCAAAGGTCTGTCAGGAGAAAACTTTTTAGCCTCTGCCACTTGGGATGCTGGTATGATGCCTGGAGCTATAGCAGCCATCCTGAAATCATGAAGCAATAAGCATGAGGATGAAAAACCAACATGGTGAGGTTGTGAGAGTGGAAAGACAGAACAAGCTGGGTCTTAGGAGATGTTGATGAACTCCAGGTACACCTCCTCTGGACTGCCTGCTTCAAGACCTCTTGTTTAAGCCACTCCTGGTTATATTTTTTGTTACTTGCAGCTAAAAGCATTCCTAAGGGATGTTCTCATGTGAATAGCATCTCAAGAAGATTGACACAGAAATAATGGACATGGGCCGGGCATGGTGGCTCAAACCTGTAATCCCAGCACTTTGGCAGGCTCTGAGATGAGAGGATTACCTGAACTCAGGGGTTTGAGACCAGTCTGAGCAACATGGCAAGACCTTGTCTCTACAATAAATCAAAAAACCAAAAAATTAGCCGGGCGTGATGGCACACACCTGTGGTCCCAGCTATCTGGAAGGCTGAGGTGGAAGGATCACCTGAGCCCAGCAGGTCGAGGCTGCAGTGGCCGTGAGCAGCATGCCAACTGCACTCCAGCATGGGTGACAGAGTGAGACTCCGACTCAAAAAAAAAAAAGAAAGAATGGACATGGTTTTTGACATGAATACACCTTTCTTTGGTGACTGGAAGGGGGGATTCAATGACTAAGCAAGCATACTGACTCTGGGTTTGAACACTGGATTAGCCAAATGCAAGTTATGTGACTTTGAGTAAGTCTCATAACTTATCTCAATTTTTCCAAACCTCAGTTCCCTCATCTGTTAAGAGGCAATGATAATAAATATATTTTCTAAAATCATGAAGGAGATAAATTAGGTAATGCAAATATAGAGCTTGTAATGGTGCCTGGCACATAGGAAACATTTCATAAGTGCTTGTCTTAGCTAGTACTATTATTAACAATAATAACCATATCTAATATTAACAGTAATATCCATGTTTATATCAGTCTTCCTTTCTTGATCTTGTGGGACTAAGTGATCCCAGTTTTAGACCAATCCATCCCTGGGATTTAGCCAATGTTAGTTGTCTGCTCTGCATGGTGTGCTGGATCCTGCCTGGAGTTCATTTGCATGTGTCAAATTGCAGGATTTGTTGACCTGTTTTTGAGGGGTTGGAGAATGATGAGGGGAGGAATGAGAAGGGACTTGAAGGATGAATGAGCAGCAGCAGGGATGGAGAGCGGAAGTCGAATGTGGGACAGGCTCAGGGTCCCCAGCCCAGTGCCAACCTGAGTTCCATGAACAGAGGCTGAGGTGTTACAGGCAGAAGCCATCTTGTGTGACCCAGTGGGGAAACCGGCCTTCTCCAGACTTCTCTGAGAATAATTTCCAGCCAAGCCAAGTTTCATGCCTATAATCCCAGCACTTTGGATGGCAGGGGTACGAGGACTGCCTAAGCTTAGGGGTTCGATACCAGCCTGTGCAACATGGCGAGATCCCATCTCTACAATAAATAAAAAAGTTAGCTGGTTGTGGTGGCACACACCTGTAGTTCCAGCTACTTGGAAGACTGAGGCAGAAGTATCGCCCGAGCCCAGCAGGTTGAGGCTGCAGTGGCCGTGGGTAGCATGACACTGCACTCCAGCCTGGGCAGCAAAGTGAGACTCCCGCTCAAAAAAAAGAAAATAGTTTCCTGGGCTTCCGCTGTCTGCCTCTTGGGAGCAGTGAGCAAACAGCATGATGTGGAAGTCAACATGCTTTGTAAAACTCAGTGAGGTTCAAGCTGTCATTTTCCTTAAACAAAAATCAGTTCTCCATTTCCCCCTTCTCTGTCTTTTCTCTGCTTACTTCCTTCAGCTTCCCCCCTCCACCCTTGCACCCCTCGCAACCTCCCCACCCCCACCCTCAGTCTGGCCCATTCCCACCATTGGAATCCTAATGCCCACCCTATCCCCTCTCAGGTCGGCTGAAGCATGGAATCTGCCCAGGCCTCATTTCAATACTGATGCTGGGAATATTAAACCTTGCTTTTCAATTGACCTTCTCAGCTAAGTACTCCCCATGGCAAGTCTTGAGTCTCCATCCAAGGTATCCTTCTTCTTCCTCCCCTACCCTGGTCTTCCCCAGCCTCTCACCACAAAGCCTGGGCAGGACCCTGAAGCAGAAGTGGTCACCAGGGAGCTGCACTGAGTGCCAGCATTCCAGCACTCTGGGAGAGTTCCTGCCCTCAGAGAGTTTCTTCTCCTTGCAATGGGTCTCAGGCTTGGGTCACTAGCCTCTGGTTGGGCCTCAGACCAGAGGCTAGTGACAAGGTTGTGGAAGTAAAATAAACACCATTTCAGGAGCCCTGGGATTTGCCTTCTGTCACCAGAAACACAGAATTGTAGAACTGGAAAGAAAGTTTAGGTATCATCTAGTCCCACCCTCCTTCAGTTTACAGTAAAGGATGCCAAGGTCCAGAGTGGTGAAGGGACTCACCCAACTCACACAGCAAGTTAATAGCAGAGTCAACACCAGAACCCACGTCTCCTGAATCCTAACACTTTCTCCCCCATTGGGTGGCATGACCTTGGACAACTGCATCTCCTTATATGCCAGATACTTTGTGAAGTACCTTATGTACATGATTTCATTTAACCCTTCAAGTAACTCTTTCACGAAGGAGTGTTGTGATCTCCGATTTACAGAGGAGGAATTCAAGGCTCAGAGCAGTTCAGAAGTTTGCTTAATGTCACATGACACATGCTGGGGCTACGACTCCAGAGACCCTCCTGGCCAAGGCACAAAACCTCTTTGGGAAATGCTTAGCATCCAGGCCTCAGTTTCCCTACCTGTGACATGGAGGCATTAGATTCCATGGTCCCAAGACCCATCTTCAAGGTACTGAAAGGAGTTTCAGGGAGAGGCGGACTGTTCGCTAGTTGCCCATATCAGTGGAAGAATTTTTCTGTTTTCCCCTGTTTACTTCTAAACAGCTCGCCCCCGGATTTACACTGACAGTAGCCCAGGAAGGTGCCATGGCAACTGCAGTCACTCCAAAGTTGAATCCGCCTGACTTGGCCAGACTGGCAGACCGAGTGACCTGATGCCTGCCCTCCTCAAGGGGGTTGAGAAGAGCCAGGGCCAGCCCAGGGGCCATGACTCAGACCCCAGAGGACCTAGGGGAGGGTGGAGCAGCCTGCACGCTGCCCCTGAGACCCTGCCACGCAGGGAGAAGAGAACATGGGTTTGCAGCCTGCAAATAAGGCTCTGTGGTCAACTCTGTGACACGTAAAACTGGGGATCTTAGGTAAAACATTTACTTTCTCTGAGCCTAAAGGGTTTATTTTCCCCCCTCAGCACTTAAAACATGCACAAAATAGGCTGGGCTCGGTAGCTCAGCCTGTAATCCCAGCACTTTGGGGGGCCAAGGCGAGTGGATTGCCTGAGCCCATGGGTTCGAGACCAGCCCAGGCAACTTGGCGAGACCTCATCTCTACAATTAAAAAAAAAAATTAGCTGGGCGTGGAAGTGCGTGCCTGTATTTCCG
>CAUYQG010281283.1:0-26715 GCA_963574415.1 Tarsius wallacei | reverse complement strand
TTGCAAGCTGTCCATGCAGTGGGGATATATGTTTGCTCTCTGAAAGCAAAATGAAGGAAGAAAAAGGAAAAGAATGAAACAGGGAAGGGTGGGGAAGAGGAAGGTGGAGTGAGAGAAGAGTAAGAGGGAAAACAGACAAACGTACTGACTAACAAATAAAAAGAGACACAAAGACACAAAAGAGTAAAAAAAACTAAAGCATGCAGACAATCTTACAAACACACAAGCCAACCAACCTCCCTATTGATGTATTATTCCCTTACACAAACAGGAAGTCTAAAGAAAATAAATAAATAGATAAAATAAATCAGTAAAGTAACAGAAACAAAGCAAGTATGAAAATGTTATCAATAACAGTAAAAAGAGAGGGAAAAGAGGGGGAAAAATGAGTAAAACAAACAAAGAATTAAAAAAAAAAAGGAACCAGGTTCACTGTGAAATTGTTCCTGTAAGTCCAATGTCCTTTCAGTTCTGATCTCTAGCTCTCATTGCAGGCTGGTGGGGTTACTCACTGCTAGGGTCAGATGCCTCAGACCTGCTGTAGAAGGAGGGTGGATCAGATCTGGACTCAGTCGGCTTGCTGCATGTCAAGTCTGCCACTCAGATCTGACCTGTCTTTGTCTGATCTAGTGTGGGGGGCTTGGGGGGACTTCTGTGTCTCATGATGTGATTACCTTAGGTCCTAAGTTGGAGGTTGAGCAGAGCTGGGTGGTGCTGGGTGGTGCTGGGTGGCGCTCGGTGGGGCAATGCAGGGCAATGCAGGTCTCTGCCTGGTCTCGGGGCTCCAGTTGATCTCTGGTCTGGCTGTGGCTGGGGGTTGAACTGTGGGAGGTGAAGTGCGAGACAGCCAGGTGCCACAGATTGACATGGCACAGGTTGACTCAGGGCGGGGTGGTGCGGTGCAGCTGGTGAGGAAGCCCAGAACTCCATGGGGCCAGGAATCGAGGGCCACCCCAGGTGGGGTGGTGGCAGCGGCCGCAGTGGCCACAGCAGTAGAGCAGTGCATGGGACCGAGGGCCTCCAGCCCGTGGACCCGCATGACTGGCAGTGGTGACTAAGCAGTGCGTGGGGCTGGGGTCTTCCAGCCCATAGGCCTGCGTGGCTGGCTGAGGAGCAGGCTGGCAGCAGCAGCAACAGCAGCCACCTGGGGGAAAGTAAGAGTCTTTATGGACACTTGCTTTTGCAGAGACTCTCACAGTCCAAACCTGTCCCGTCGCCATCTTGCTGGAAGTCCTATTTATATTTTAAAACCGTTGGCTACTAAGTTTGATAAATATTTTACTCTAGTTTATTATTTATATTTTGGCTTTTTTGCTACCTTTCATTTATAATTCAATTTTTGGCTTTTTGCAGTCAAATATGTAAGTTTTTTTTTTCTTTTTGGCTTTTGGTCTTTATGTTTAAGATCTATATCATGAAGATTATAACAAATTTTCAAATATATATTTTCAAATATTTGATTTATTTTTTACATTTAGATCACTAAAGTACCTGAAATTTATTTTGCATATTGTGTGAAGAGGGGCTCTAACTTTACTTACTAACAAATAAATAATCATTTGTCTCTAAAACGCTTGTTGATTAATCTATCTTTTCTACTCTAAAGTGGAATGTCACATTTATCATATATTGAGTTCTGACTATACTTGAATGTATTTCTTTTTTTTTTTGAGTTTTAGTCTCACTCTGTCACCCAGACTGGAGTACAGTGGCCACTCCCGGCCACCGCAGCCTCGACCTGCTGGGCTCCAGTGAACCTTCCGCTTCAGGCTTCCAAGTAGCTGGAACTACAGGCGCATGCTACCACACCCGGCTTATGTTTTTATTTATTGTAGAGATGAGGTCTCACCAAGTTGCCCAGGTGGGTCTCAAACCCACGGGCTCAGGCAATCCACTCATCTCAGCCTCCCAAGGCGCGGGATTACAGGCTGAGCCACCAAGCCCGGCTTGAAAGTATTTCTAAGCTTTGTTCCACTGATATGCTTTTGTACCATGTTAATTTAATTAATATAGTTTTTGAGTGAAATCTAATATCTGGCTGGACAAAGCTCTCTTATTAGTCTAATTTTGCAGAATTCCTCTGCAATTATCATACAGTTATTCATCTAATAAATTTTATAATGATTTTCTTCAACACTTTGTCAATTCCAATTAAAACTGCATTAACTTTATTTGTTAAACTTTGGGTGATGGACATCTTAAATATACTAAATGATCCTATATAAGAACACGATCTATCTCTATATCTTATGTGTCCTTCAATAAAATTTTATAGTTTTCCTTATTTTGAGAAAACTAAATTTCCTAAATTGTATCAAAGTCTCAATTACAATCATCAGCATCTGTTAGTATATGAAGCTACATTTGGTTTTTGTATCTAATATTTCACTGAAGAAAGCCAAACTCCAACAACAATTCTCTATGATAATAGTTCTGGTCAGGGCCCGAGGCCAGATGTCAACAGTATTGTGCATTCGGAATTGAAACATCAATATGAAAAAAAAATGTTTATTGTCCTTCATGTTAAATAAATTTGCCATTATTTCCTACATATGAAAATGTACATAAGATATGATACTGTTATGGTATGATAGATGTATGTATGCCTGTTATTGCTAGGCACAATGGAAAATCTATCTACAATAATAGAATGCATTTAATTTTAAAATGCTTCTTATTGGTAATTCATTCAAAACTAAATACAGACCTAATCTTTCTAAGACAAAATAACATTGAATATTACATGCATATAAGTACTGTGGTAATTTTTAAAATAATAAATTAATAGAGTTAAATGAAAATGATTTTGTCAATCAGTGGAACATTTTACTGTCTAATTTTTCTATTTATCTAGTTTCTGGAGTAGAATTTATTTTGACAGAAAGCACTAGCCCCATCAGAAAGAATAACTACCATCCCTCTGTAGACATTTTAAGAGTCCTGAATTTGTTACACGAGAGACCTGAAAATATGTTTGGAAAGCCTAAAACAAAACTTTGAAGAAAATGTTTGCAGAAAGGACAGGGTTTCAAAGAGAGTAGGTTCAGGGAACTTGAGCCAACATATAGAGAGGATAACAGTAGGAATAGAGTCAAAAGAGTATGTACTAAGAAAGCTCACATGATTTTCATTCTGCTACAAGTGGCACTATTCTTTCTTCATGTTTAAAGGCAGATGGTGGCTGTATAGACAAAATGCAATGAAAAGTCAAGGCAATTATTTATTTCCTTTGGGTTTCAAGAATGTGCTGTGGAGGGAAAAAATTGCTTTGGGGGCTTGTGCTATGCAAATTCCTTATCTTTGCTGATAGAATTCTGAGAAAAAAAATTACACAGTTTTCTACTTGGCTGGTGTTTTAATTGTTACTCTATCACTAATCAGATACAAAAACACAGTTTTAATGCCATTTGCCTTGAGGTTGTTTAGCAGTCTGGAATGCTTAAACTACTTAAAATGAGTAAAATGTGCTTCAGATATATTTCCCATTCTGCAACTAGCTGCTGGTTCTTTGGTTGCTTGGCTTAGGTTTTAATGATGAGGGAGAGCTTCTTCACTGTAATCCTGTGTCTCATTTTATAAATGGCTTAACTTTGTCTATGTTTCAATAACTTTCTCATATATTTGATCTTCCCATCGACCCACTGAAATTAATGGGGACAGTTTAATTATGGACAATTTTTAGATGAAGAAACTAAGACAAGGTAAGATCTATAATCTTAGATGTGTGTGTGTGTGTGTGTGTGTGTGTGTGTGTGTGTGACTTCAAGAGTTGACAATCCCCAAGTATCTTAATTTTATGAAAACAGTGATGTAGCCAAAAGAGTCTGTGCTTTGGAGTTATGCCAATGTACCTTAATCTTGACTTTATTAGTTTAAACTCCATAAAGTTCAATTCTATGTTTGTATAATGGGCATAATAATTATTAAGATGGAAGAGTTTAGTGAGGGTGTGAAATAAGATAGATAAAGCACCTGGCAACCTATGTTTGTTGATGCTCAATAAATAGCTAGTATTTCGAATATATCTCTACCATAGTATAGACTAGGTATGGAGGTACAGTACACTATATAGATATATAGGTATAGCATACCTCTATCACACAGTTTTGTAATTGCATTTTTTCTCTTCCTCTGAATTCTCTTACAGTGAGTTATTTGAGAGTAGAAGACTATATTTTGTTTGTGTATTTATTTTAGCTATTATATTCTCTTGTACGCTATAAATATTTATTATGTTAATTAAGTTAAAATGAGTCAAAGTTTTAAATGGTTTAATCCAAGAAGATAAGTAGACAAAAAAGGTAGTTTTTTGTTCTGTTTTGCTTTGCTTTATTTTTGGTATTTTGCAATTGTGTACCAAACTGCTTTGTCTATTCCCAGAGTGGACTCTGTAACACAAATTTTAGGCTAGTAATCATTGTTAATTGTGTCTAAAATAAGAAAATGCATGGGCTGCAAATTTAATTTTACATTTTACTTTACTATTTAATTTAACCCTGGCAATAATCTACACTAAAACCTGAGGAAAAAGTGTAAGTACATATAAATATGAGATATCCAATTTTACTGCTTTTCTTTTTACTTAATTCTAACATTTTTAGGAACTAATACAAATACAATATACTTCTTATTTTGAGAATCATTATAGGCTTATATTAAGCCTTCAGGCTTACAGATAAAAAATATGATAAAAAAATGACTTTTTTTTTTTTTAGCATCAGTTTTGTTTAGGTCAGCTTCTTGGTTTTCTTTAAATTTGATGCCTATGTATTTATTTAATGACAACTGTATAACTCCAAAAGCACCACATTTATTATTAAGTGCAATCAATCCTTGCAGGTCTTATAAGTTGAGCAAGATATTTTTTCCCCCAGAAGGATATGTCATTAAGGTTTTATATTCACAAATGTAATGAATGTTGCTAATACTTGCAGTTTAGGGAATAAATGAGTAAAAAAGTAAATGTCTGTATTGGGCCTGGTTCTTATGGATGGATTAAAGTATTGATTGAAAAACTTTTTAAAAATTTTAACTGATTTAAGCACATATCAAATCAAAGGTAGTGAATATTAATAATGAGGAAGAGGAGAAGATGACAGCAGTGATGACAATGACATAAGTAATACTTCTCAGAACACTATTTATTACAGAGATTTTACATTATCATTTTACAGATGAAGAACATGTGACTCACAGCAGTTGGGCAACTTTTCTAAGATCATGCAGCCAGTATAGCTTGCATTCAAACACTGATCTTTGCTTTTGTGATAATATAGCTATTCTATGTTTACAGTTGTTAGTTTATGTTTAGTGATAATTTAGAGTAACAAATATACAGTTCCTTTATCATTAAAAATTATTTTTGTATTTGTGGTTATATTCTTTTTTCTTAGTCCAATAGTGTATGGTCTCTCTATTTGTCTTTATTAGGTCTGTGAGAAGTTTATTAATTTCATTGTCTGTTTTAAGAACCAAATATTTTTTTCTTTATCAGTTTTTTCTCTAAGTTCTAATTAATTTTCTGGTTTTCTTTTTAGTGTTTCCGTTTTTCTGTTTTATTTTTTATTTTTATTGAATTTTTCTAACATCTTGATATAAAGGCCACCTTATTTTTATTTAAAAAAAAAATAGTCATGGCCCTTTAAGCCTATTAAGTTGTCTCTGAGTATTTGAAGTATCCCATGAAGGTCGTATATTATATTCCCATTTTTTTTTTTTTTTTTTTGAGTTGGAGTCCCACTCAGTTGCCCAGACTGGAGTGCAATGGCCGCTGCCAGCCACCGCAGCCTCGACCTGCTGGGCTCCGGCGATCCTTCCGCCTCAGCCTTCCAAGTAGCCAGAATTACAGGCGCGCGCCACCACGCCCGGCTAATTTTTTTTATTTATTGTAGAGATGAGGTTTCACCTGCCCAGGCGGGTCTCGAACCCGTGGGCTCAGGCAATCCACTCACCTCAGCCTCCTAAGGCGCGGGATTACAGGCTGAGCCACCGAGCCCGGCTGCAAGTAATTCTTTACATGAGCACAATTTAACGAATGTGATGTCTTTTAATGTTTAAGTGTTCTGAAGAAAAGTTGGAGTTGTAACAAGCTTTCACTAATATTGACAGCTTATCCTGCTCAATGACTTGTTTCAGATGAGCTACTTTTGCCTCACATGAAGAAAATAGACGGCATGCTGAGTGACAACCGCAGGAGGCTTCTGTTGAATCTGCACTTGGATCCGTCCTTCAAGGTATTTCCTTCTGCTGGGTTTGGACAAAACTCAGTGGCAATCGTGGTCTTGAGTATAACAGAAAGGAAAATGGATGAACGTCATTCTTTCGCCAATGTTTCATCTAACAAAAGTTGGATGTTGATCATTTGTTTTTTTCACCTTAAATTTATTTTTTGGGCATGTGTGTTTATCTGTTATTCCTTCTATAAAATAATTTACAAATGTTTTCTAGAAGTACTTTCTTTAATGCCGAGAACACCCATAATCCCAGCACTTGGGGAGGCTAAAGTGGGTGGATCACTTGAGGCCACAAGTTCGAGACCAGCCTGGGCAACATAGTGAGACCTTGTCTCTACAAAAAAATTAAAAACTTAGCCAAGCATAGTGGCACATGCCTGTTGTTCCAGCTACTTGGGAGGCTGAGGTAGAAGCCCGGGAGGTCAAGGAGTGCCCCTTGGAGTATGACTGCACCCCAGCCTGGGTGACAGAATGAGACTCTGACAAAAAAACCCAAAAGTACTTTCTTTAAACTACTGTATTCACATCTTGGTTTTTAAAAAAATCTTTTCAACATGTTCACATCTTAATCTATAATTAAAATTAGCTTCTTCTTAGCAGTTATCAAAATTCCCTTTACTTGCTTGATCTACCCAATATCTGAGGGAAAGTTGATTTTCATATAATGGTAGGCGACATGTATATCTGTTAATATATTTTGACAATATAAATATCAACCAAAAAAATATTTATGTTAGCCACTGCTTAGTCAAAAAATCTTCCAGCTTATCTTTTTTTTTTTTAATTGGAGAAGAAACCTCTGGATTTATAAAGGTGCATACAGGCAAGAATCACACCCCTAGCTTTTTTCATTCCAAATGTAACATCACATCTAGAATCATTTGATTATTTTTTATACCTTAGGGAACTTTTTTTTTTTTAAAGAAACAGGGTCTCGTCAGGCACAGTGGCTCACACCTGTAATCCCAGCACTTTGGGAGGCCAAGACAAGAGGATTGCCTGAGCCCAGGGGTTCAAGACCAGTCTGGGCAACTTGGTGAGACCTTGTCACCACCAAAAAAAAAAAAAAAATGAGCCAGACGTGGTGGCACACGTGTGATTCTAGCTACTTGGAAGACTGGGCAGAAGGATCGCCTGAGCCCAGCAGTTTGAGGATGCTGTGGCTATGAGTGTGCCACTGTACTCCAACCTGGGTGACAGAGTGAGACTCCGACTCGAAAAAAAAAAAAAAAGAAACGGGGTGTCTCTCTGTCACCACCTGGAGTGCAGTGGTATATGATGACCACTCATTGTAACCCTTAACTTGTGGACTCGAGTGATCCTCCCACTTCAACTTCCCAAGCAGCTAGGACAATAGGCATGTTCCACCATGCCTGGTTAATTTTTTGTAGAGACAGGGTATCACTGTTAGCCAGCCTGGTGTCAAAGTCCTGACTTCAATCAGTCCTCCCCCTCACCTCCCAAAATACTCAGATTCAGCTTGTCAATTTCTATAGGAAAATTTGCATTGAGTCTGTATGTCAATTTGGGGGAAACTACAGCTGTATAGCTTTTCCACATCCCTATTTAAGTTAGGCTCTGAGATTGAGTTCAGCACTAATGACACTACCGTGTATTCGTCATCAAAGTCTTCACTGCCTTGTACTTACAGGAGGAATGAAAACACCGGAGCTAGTAAGAAGTCCAGTGCCAAGAATTTAGTCTCCTGACTCCTAGTCCAATGTTTTCTGCTTAACTGCTGCCTTCAAATAAGATATTCTTTTGTGAAATTCCTTATTTTCTGGAGACAAGGGAATGTTTTTAGATGGTCATTCTCTAAAGATTTACTTAATCTTTAAAACTCAGTTTTGGATAGTCATTGTAGAAATATCTAATCAGCTGGGCACAGTGGCTCACACCTGTAATCCCAACACTTTGGGAGGCGAAGGCAAAAGGATTGCCTGAGCCCAGGGGCTCAAGACCAGCCTCGGAAACTTGGCAAGACTCCTACACTGCAATAAAACAAAAAATTAGCCGGGCGTGGTGGTGCACACCTGTAATTCTGGCTACTTAGAAGGCTGAGGCAGAAGGATTGACTGAGCCCAGCAGAGTGAGCGTGTGTGAGTGGCAGAGTGAGAATGACTCAAAAATACATAAATATTTAAAGCTTTTGAAACAGTCCATAGTGAGCAACTAAAAAATTAAAATTTTCATATTCTTTCATAGGAATAAACAAGATTTCTAACTTCGTAATTAAAATTATTTTGATATTTTCACGTAAAGCAATTTGCATCTCAAAGCTAAATAAGTCAGTATAAAAAGTTAGAATGCTTACTTATCTTACAAACAGTAGATTAAGAAAGATTTACAGCCGGGTGGGGAGGAGGGGACACAGCATCAGTAAGGGAATCTGATCTCAAACCAGGCAAAATGGGGACCAAAGGGAGGCTCAGACTTTACACGTACAATGTTTGCTTATACACCTAATCCTGAGTTGTACCCCACATCTTTAAAATAAAATATTTTGGCCGGGCTCAGTGGCTCAGCCTGTAATCCCAGCACTTTGGGAGGCTGAGGTGAGCGGATTGCCTGAGCCCGCGGGTTCGAGACCTGCCTGGGCAACTTGGCGAGACCTCATCTCCACAATAAGTCAAAAATTAGCCGGGCGTGGTAGCGCGTGCCTATAGTTCCAACCACTTGGAAGGCTGAGGCAGAAGGATCGCCGGAGCCTAGCAGGTCGAGGCTGCGGTAGCCGGAGTGGCCCCTGTACTCCAGTCTGGGCAACAGAGTGAGACTCCAACTAACTCAAAAAAAAAAAAAAAAAAAAAAAGGTACTGTTTTTGGGCTGGGCACAGTGACTCAAGCCGGTCATCCCAGCACTTTTGGAAGCCAAGGCGAGAGGAATTGACTGAGTCCAGGGGTTTGAGAATAGCCTATGCTGCTTGGCAAGACCTCATCTCTACAATAAATCCAAAAATTAGCCGGGCGTTGTGGTGTATGCCCTGTCAGGTCGAGGCTGTGGTGGCCATGAGCATGCCACTACACTCCAGCCTGGGCAACAGAGTAAGACTCCAACTCAAAAAAAAATGTACTGTTTTCAGAGTCAAAGTATGGGGACAGCATATGTTTGGAACAGACTGGCTTTAAAGGTTGTGACTGTTGATAAGGCAGTTGAGTTTATCAAGTGAGGGCTACATTCTGAACCATGGGAGCACTTCAGCCCTTTTAATAAATGATGGTAGATGCTCAGAGTAATTTTGTAAAACTGTGTTCAAACTAGTTAGGTTTAGTTACAGGTATGCTTAAGTCACTGCTTACAGCTTTTCATGTCAGGATGATTTGCTACATAGATAAGATCATCTGTGTATGCCAGTGACTTTTAAAGAGTGGAGAGGCATTGGTTTTGCATGTGGCCACTGTATTATCAGCAGGAGCTGCTGTGTTGGGGTCAGAAAGCTCCTCAGTTGGTTGGGTATGGAGGCCAGAGCAGTGCCTGTGCCCAGGAGACCAGCCTGGACAACTTGGCAGGACCTCATCTCTATTGTAAATCAGAACGTTAGCTGGGCATGGTGGCCTGTGCCTGTAGTCCCAGCTACTTGGAAGGCTGAGGCGGAAGGATGGACAGCCCAGCAGGTTGAGGCTGGGTAGCCGTGATCAAGCCTCTGCACTCCAGCCTGAGTGACAGATAAATAAGTAAACAAATAGAAAGCTCCTCAGCTGTTCGGGATCTTGTCTTCTGGGCACTCCTCCCACAATCTGAGTGAGGGCAGCATGGGGCCTCCTGCGCTCTGTCCCACCTCACCCGTGACAGAGGCCTTCTTATTGCCAGCCTCAGCCACGCTTCAGGGCATAGCCGTGGCTTCAGTGGTAGAGCTTTGATGGAGTTGCCGTGTCCCTCCTTCCCTTGTCTTGAGCAGAGTCCCCAGGGTGTGGCTGCTGTTCCGTGAGCAGGTCATGGGGTTGGCTCAGATTCACGGGATGGGGAAGAGTCCACACCCGGGAGGAGGTGCCAAGGACTTGCGATCGTATTTGAGCCTCTGTGTGTGTGTATGTATCCTACATGCATGCATTTTCCACCGCCCATCCATCACATACCTTTTGTCACACACCCCTCTGTGTGTGCGCATATCTACATTTGGCATAGCTGGGAGCGCTTCAAGCTCGATTTCCTCCAGTGTCAGCTATTTTGCTTCATTGTTTTCCAGAATGCTTTGGAAAGTTTTCCTGAACTAACGATAATTCCCCGAGACTCAAAAGCAAAAAGTGGAGGATCTGCTGTTTCTAAAATCAAAATGAATGGCCGAGCTTACAACAAGAAGACGCTGAGGACTTCTAAAACAGCCACCAAATCTGCACAAGTAAGTCAGGACTGGTGACTGTGCTGAACCCGTGGTTAATGCAGTTCCTACGTAAGCGTTGCAACAAGCAAATGTTTGGTGGTGGTGTCATTGTGCATGAAGTCTTCCCAGGCAGGAGTCAGCAAGGCAGGGGGCACAGGGACCCTGTGCTGTGGCGGGTTTCTCCAGTGCCTGGCGCAGTCTCAGGCACAATGTATGTGCTCACCGATTTTTTAAAACAGACTAATAAGGAGGATACCATCCCATGCTTGTTTTCGTATATCTCTGTGTGGTGTTTTTAGTTTATTTTTTTAATTGACAAATAAAAATTGTATGTATTTATAGTGTAAAAATGTTTTGAAATGTAATACATCATGAAATGACTAATTCAAGTTGGCTGGCTCAGCATTATCTGTGAACATACATATATGTCATTGGACACACGTACAAGCAGGTGAGCACACACATTCCATAGGAGACTAAACAGTTCAAATCTGCAAAGGCATTCGTCTTGGAGTTCTCTCATCTTTCAGACATAGTATAAGTTGTTAGAGCCTTTTTAGAAAACAGCTTGAAGCATACTAACTTCACATCAAAAAGTATTCCATAGAAACATAATCTGTCACAGAAGTAAAGAAAATAAAGTTAATGTTTAAGAAGTATTCTGGGCTAGGTTTGGTGGCTCAGCCTGTCATCCCAGCACTTTGGGAGGCTGAGGCAAGTGGATTGCTGGAGCTCATGGGTTTGAGACCAGCCCCGGCAACTTGGTGAGACCTTGTCTCTACAAGAGATAAAAAATTAGCCAGGCACAGTAGCACCCACCTATTTCTGGCTATTTGGAAGACTGAGGCGGAAGGATCGCCGGAGCCCAGCAGGTCGATGCTGGAGTGGCCATGAGTGTGCCATGGCACTCCAGCCTGGGTGACAGAGTGAGACTCCAACTCAAAAAAAAAAGTATTCTGAGCCAGGCACAGTGACTCAAGCCTGTCATCTCAGCAGTTTGGGAGGCCGAGGCGAGAGGACTGCCTGAGCCCAGGGGTCTGAGACCAGCCTGGGCAACTTGGTGAGACCTCATCTCTACGATAAATAAAAAAATTAGCTGGGCATGGTAGCACGTGCCTGTAGTTCCAGCTACTTGGAAGGCTGAGGTGGAAGGATCGCCTGAGCCCAGTAGGTCAAGGCTGTTGTGGCCGTGAGCGTGCCGCTGCACTCCAGCCTGGGAGACAGAGTGAGACTCCAACTCAAAAAAAAACAAAAGAAGTATCCTGAGCCAGACGCAGTGGCTCACCCCTGTAATCCCAGCACTTTGGGAGGCGGAAGTGAGAGGATTGCCTGAGCCAAGGTTTCGAGCCCAGCTTGGGCAACTTGGCAAGACCTCTTCTCTACAATAAATCAAAAAATTAGCCAAGCTAGGTGGCTCAAGCCTGTGGTTCCAGCTACTCGGAAGGTGAGGCAGAAGGATCGCCTAAGCCCAGCAGGTCAAGGCTATGAAGGCCGTGAGCATTCCCCTGCACTCTGACCTGGGCAACAGAGTGAGACTCCGATTCAGTCAATCAGTATATTCTGCAGAAATGCATCCATAAATGCGTAAAATGCATGCCTTTATTCATTACAGAATTGCTTGTGAGAGCAGTCCTCTGAAGTACCACCAGTGTGGGGTTGGATAAGGAACCCCCAGACTCCTTATTCAACGAGGGTGCAATAACTATGTACTCTTTTAAGAGAGGAGATAGATTCGTTCATTCTTTAAAAAATAAACCTCGGAGTGCCCGTAATGTGCCCAGTACAGTTCTGATGACTAGGAATACAACACAGAAATCTGGGCAGATGTCCTTACCCTGTAGTTTATATTTGGGGGATGAGAGAGAGCTGATTTTTTTACCTTGTTAGGTAAACAACAAGTCGGAAAAGAGGACAGTAAGTGTAGCGGGGTTCCCTCCCGGTGACAGATCGGTGGCGTTAACGTGTGTTCCACCTGGGGGGACACATGAAAGAAGGTGTCACATGCTGTTAGCCTTGGTCATCTCTGATAACAGGAAGCTTTTATGTTGTGAGTCGTAAGTTTATTGTTTAAATTTTTCTATGTTTGCCTTTTTCAAAATACCGCATATTTATATTTAGGAAAAAGAGTAAAGATTTTAAAATATAGTCTAAATGTTTGTTTTGAATAAGCCTCTCTAAATTAACACAGCCTTATACCTATATATATGTCATTTTCAACAGTGCCATTGAGACTCTTTATTGAATATTTTCCTGAAAGTATTCTCAGCTCAGATTCTCCATGAAATTAACTTTCTTTTTTTTTTTTATAGGAGTTTGCTGTCGATCCAGAGAAAATACAGTTGTATTCTTTGTATCATTCACTCCATCATTATAAATATCATGTTTATCTGATATGTAAGGATGAGGTAATTCCTTCTCATTTATTTAAAAAAGAAATGTTTTTCTGGGCTTTACCGAGACTCTAATATTTTGAGTGCTTTAGAGAGAATCATTGCGCAACACCGTGGGAGTGTATTTTGCTGTACAGGGTCCTGCACATGGTGACTGGATGGCTACTCCAAGTCTGCTGGGCTTGTGCTTGGCTTTCCCCAAGCCTCCGGCTTCCTGTGGGAACTGCACTCGGTCCTGTGTTGGCGCTGCTTAGTGCTTGCTTGACACTGCCAGAATGCCTGGTGTTGTATCGCACTGTGTTCTGGACCATGTGTCATGAGCCTGCTTTAATTCACTTCAGTCGCTGCTGTGCCTCTGTCTTACCTGTCACTAGAACAGCCTCATCCCACTTACTTGCAGAGAAATGGGTTTTTGTGCCTTGGCCTGAAAAAACGAAAGTTGAAGTATCTGCACCAGGCATGGTGGCTCACACCTGTAATCCCAGTGCTTTGGGAGGCCAAGGCAGGATGATCACTTAAGGCCAAGAGTTTGAGACCAGCTTGGGCACCATGGTGAGACCCTGTCTCTGCAAATAAAGAATAAATGAATGAATGAATGAACTGGGTGTGGTGGCATGCGCCAGTAGTCCTAGCGGCTCTGGAGGTTGAGGTGGGAGGATTGCTTGAGCCTGAGAAGCTGAGGCTGCAGTGAGCCATGATGACGCCCCTGCACTCCAGCCTGGGTGACAGAGCAAGACCCTGTCAGGAAGAAATTTAAGGATCTGGCCAGGTGTGATTCCAGCACTTTGAGAGGCCAGGGCTCGAGGCCAGTAGTTCAAGACCAGCCTGGGCAACATGGAGAAGACTCCGTCTCTACAAAAATTTTAACGTTAACTGGGTGTGATGGTGCACACTTGTTGTCCCAGCTATTCACTCAGAGGCTGAGGCGGGAAGATCCCTTGAGACCAGGCTGGACAGCAAAGCAAGGCACCGTTTCTACAAAAACATTTTTTGAATAAAATAAAAAAATTAAGTATCATAAATGTTAAGTTGTTCAGCAGTGATTTATGACAGAATACCACTATGTGCATGGGCTGTAAGGATAGTGTTCTCAGGCTCAGCTGTAGACAGCACTGCCTTATTTGACCACTATCAGTTTTTTAACTAAAAAGGGTTAAGCTGGCCCAAGGCTCTACTTCACGTGTTTGATAACAGTCTGGCATGGAAGGATGCTCATAAACCTAGCTTTTATTTAGCAAAGGAGAAAGCAATGATGGTGATGCAAACTATGTTAACTATTTCTACGATGCTCTAAAATGCAGAGTTGACGCCAAAATTTGCCATTCATCTTTTAACACAATTGGAAGGAATCAAGAAGGTTTGAAGTATTTTTCTAGCCTTCCTTTCTGCCCCCGCGGAGCCAAAGATGGGAGGATTAGACCTCATTCAAATTTATCTGAAATAATCATTGTCCATGGATGGGATTAAGAAAAAATAAAAGATCAGTACTCATAGGTGAATTAATACATCTTTATTCAAGACATAGAAAGTTCTTGTGAAGAATTTAAGTCTGAAGTGTCAAGCTGATGTGGCAATTTTCTTCCTTTTAGATTTCTTCGGTGCAGAAAAACAATGGAGATTTAGGGCAGGAGGAAATTGTCCAACTCTGTATGAAAAACGTAAAATGGGTGGAGGACCTGTTTGAAAAATTTGGAGAACTTCTAAATCATGTGCAGCAGAAGTGCTCCTAACGGCTCCCAAAGTCTGCCTTCTTCACAGCACTGGTGGAAGAGCCCGCGGAGTGGCCCGAGAGAGTCGCGTGCCAGGTCGTGTCCTCCTTCAGGCCTGCCACTCATCATGGAACTGCCCCGCCTCTGCTGGGGACAGTGGTGCTGCCACGGAAGTCAGTCCTCTGGAAATGGGCCTGAAGCCCGCCATGTTTTTGTCCTGATGAAACACTTTTCTCTTTTGTAAATCATCGGGTAATGAGTTTTATTTTCAGAAATGTTTTTGACAAATGAGGAAGCATGCACTAAATAAAATTTTTCCTTATTGCTAGAGAAATAACACTTAAGTAATTGATTTTTTGTTTTCCGAATCTGGCTAAACACCAGATGAAAGAGGTGGCGGAAAGCGTGTGATTGTTTTCATGCCTGGCCACAAAACCGAAAGTATTGTACATGGCGTGAACAGATCAGGCGTGATGTGACAACCTGTGAGAATATCACCCACTTGAAATGTAAATTCAGACACTGCACTCTGCTTTACAGACTTCTTTCACTCTTAACATGTTCAGGAAGCTGGATGTGGAATCGGTGCAATTCTAGGACTGCTTTTTGTGTCAAATTATATTGTGATGAGAAAAACAATGACATGCTGTTTCCCTATCTCAAAGAAAAGTATTTTTGTTTATGCTGTGTTTTTTCCTTTGGAAAATTTCCAATTGTACATTTAATTTCACATTATAATAGTTGTATTTTTCACAAGGCAGATGTTATAATTGTGTTTGATGTGTCTGTACTACACTTTTCATTATTTTCAGTAAATCTTATTTAGTTATATGTTGAACTTCTATTGTGAATTCTGTCTGGAGGTGACTTCTTGTCCCTACGGATTTGCTTCAGTGTTATCCAGAATATGCATTCAGTACTAGAATTAGTTTAGCTTTATAAATGGGGCTGTGTTAGACACTGCAGTAATTTTCTAATTCATAAAACAAATGACTAAGCTCGCTCATGATCAACTAATTTGTCAAGATAAAGGTCTAACGAGGTGACACATTTTGAAGAATGGATCGGTCATTAGACTGCATGCAGTGTTCTCCACAGCGTCCCTGACTCTTAGAACTGGAAGTATTAGCCTCTCCCTTGGTGCCTTGCCAATCTCTATACACACCAGTGTACCTTCCTTCAGTTTGGTGGGTAGCGTTCTGAGTAGTTTAGCTGAGACAGTGAATGTATTAGGTTCAACATGACCTTGTATTTTATTTGCGTTTGCCAACAGGTTGCCTTATTTGTTTGAGAAAAGATGTACTAGTGTCATTCTAAGCGATCTCCTTTTTTAGGATTCCGGAGACATGAATCATCGTGCTTTTGTTTCTGTGACCACCGTTTAGTGCCTTAAGTCCTACCCAACAAGCAGTGTTTCTGCTCGACGCCCAAATAAGACGTGCTCATGTGGTTGATGCTGTTGTCTGGATTTTGAGTTAACAGGCCAACTTCTTACACTGAAAACCTCAGCAAACTGACCGAGAACTGCAGGGAACATGTGACTTGATTTGAGAATAAAACAGTATAGCCTTGGGCGAAAATGAGTCTTTGACTGAAGCGCACATATTTCCGATGGTTCCCTTATTAAGAAGCAATAATCCTTAACAGTGCACTTGCCATTAGACTAGGTACTCAACAATGGACGTTTCTCTCGAGGGTTAAATGTTCCATTTCTGAACGTTTTAAAAACCTGTTTGGGCAGTTTATTTTGAAAAACAAATAAATAACCTATCAGATTCGTTCTGCCTGACTCATGAGAGATGCAGAGATCAGAGTAGAAACATCCTAAGACTAATGTTGGTGGTGGAGAAGAGGGGGAAGCAGCCATTTTTCTTTCTGGTCGTATGGACTCTGGGCGGAACTGGTATCTCATTTCCACATGCGAGTAGGGAACCACACCCAATGTGTCTAAGTGTGCATGTTATATTGGCCCCAGCTTGCTTTCCTGAGTCATTGATGGTTTCGTTATTTTTTAAAGCCACCTGACATTCAGGAAGCTCTGGAAGTAGATACTCAGATTCACTCGCCATGCTTTTTTCATGCCGTGCCCCATGGAAAACAAAGATGGTTCCTTAAGGTTGACCTGCATTTCCCACAGAAATCACCCATTTCCTTTTGAACTTCAGTTGCCCTCAAATGACTTGCAGCTGTATTCATTTTAGTTCCAACAATAGGGTCTTCATCACATGGGAGGCTGACTCTGTGATCCTGCCTCAAGGGGACCCTGTTGTGTCATTTGCTCCCATTTGACCCGAGTAGCATAGGCAAAGTGTCAACCTTAGGCTGCCCCAGAGGAGAGCGGGATGATGGTTACAGCAGCCGCATATGAGTTCTCTGTACAAAGTTGCATACAGTCATACGTTGCTTAACACACGGATACATTCTGAGAAATGCATCACTAGGCAGCGTCGTCGTGTGGACATCACAGAGTGTATTTACACAAACCCAGTAGCATAGCCTACCCCACACCGAGGCTATGCCATGTAGCCCATTGCTCCTAGGCCACAAACCTGTACAGCACATTACTGTCCTGAGTACCGTGGGCAGTTGTAACAATGGTTTTGTGTTTCTAAGCACAGAAAGGTACAGTAAGAATACGGTGGTGTAATCTTAAGGGACCACTGTCGTCCACGCAGTCTGAAAAGTTGCGCGGTGCATGGCTATAGATACCTAGCTGGTTAGCATTTACATTCCTTGCCAGGGAGTTTGAAATTGATAATACAGAAATAACTTTAGGTTGTAAATAGAGTCAAAGAGGTAAAGCACATTTTGCCACAACCCAGAAAAATATTTTTAAGGAAGATTGGATTTTCCTACCTATAGAGACCCGGGAGTAATTTGATGTAAGGATGAATACCTTTGTGTTGGTGTTTGTTACTAGTTCAGACAGGTGGTCAGAGAGGGGCCTCCTTGGTGTCACTGTCATTATAACTCAGTTTCCACTTATTTGATCTCTAGTGAAGTCACATTTATGAGGACGTATAAATTGTCACAGTAAGTTGACATTAGACGCTGCCTGTTTCTCTGTCACACTATCCAATAGGAAACATGGATAAAATGGGGGGGAAGAAATCTCATTCTAAAATGCTTTAGGAGATGTTCCGATTACTTTGAATTCTCAATTTCTTTACGTTTCTAAAACTTGAAAATGTATAGATGGACTCGTGCATTAGGACTGTTTGCAAAGCTCTCCTCACATTTTGAAGTGTAGTTTCCCTTTTGATGCACATATTTATTTTCCTTCAAGCAGCTATAGTCCAGCCTGTGACTTTGGAGAAAGACCTGGAAATCCAACATGGCAGCAGGGCTACGGAAGCAGCTTCACACGTACAAATGCACATCTCATTGTGTTTGTTTCCATCTGTTTCTCAGAAACGCATTTCAAACAGAGTAAAATATCCCAGGATAACTGCTTCTGTGTCACTTGCATTTGATGCGTAACTGCACAAACGAGCAATGTATACTGTTGGTCGTGCGTTAACTTACATGTACAATTTTTGGCATCTGTGTTCGCAAATCACCTTTATAAGTGACAATAATCGTCAATAAGGACATAAAGAAACCTGCATTTGTAGTCCAGAAGTTTCATTTGGTCCATGATACAATGTTTGGAAATGTGAAAGACAATTTTGTATATTTCTTTGTTACTAACTCAGATCATTAAAATGAAAACAATTTTGTAAACAACGAAGCTGGAATGCTTGGGGGTTTTTTTGGTTTTGGTTTTTTAAAGAATTGAAAACTGAGGTATTGTATGACCATAAAGCATCATCGTGTTATCAGTTCCTCCACAGCACGTCATTAAAGTTATTAGATACAGATGACACTGTCCCCACCCATTGTTTACTCAGACGATTATCGTAAGTCAGTGTTTGGTTAATTTCACAGCCTTAGCTGATGATATCAGAACACTTCTGAGTTTCTATTTTAAGATACAACTCTTAGCCCTTTGCCACCCGTAAACGATTACAAATCCCTTAACCATTATCTTTCTAATTTTGAGTATTTGAGGAGTGCATACCTAGAAATAATTGATCATATCAGGATTTTTTTTTTTCTATAAACTGAATAGGTTTTAAAAAAAAGCGTATACTAGGCCGGGCTCATGCCTATAATCCCAGCACTTTGGGAGGCCAAGGTGAGAGGATTGCCTGAGCCCGCGGGTTCGAGACCAGCCTGGGAAACTTGGTGAGACCTCAGTAAATCAAAAAAATTAGCCGAGTGTGGTGGCACATGCCTGTAGTTCCAGCTACTTGGAAGGCTAAGGGGAAGGATCACCTGAGCCCAGCAGGTTGAGGCTGCTGCACTCAGCCTGGGCGACAGAGAGAGACTCCAACTCAAAAAAAAAATTTGTCCTGATTAGTGTACTGATTTTCCAAATAAGATTCTGTCTTAACCATCATATAATATTTTTTAAATATTATTTCAGTCGGGTGCAGTGGCTCACTCCTGTAATTCCAGCACTTTGGGAGGTGAAGGTGAGAAGATTGCCTGAGTCCAGGGGTTTGAGATCAGCCTGGGCAACTTGGCAAGACCTTGTCTCCACAATAAATCCAAAAATTAGACGGGTGTGGTAGCGCGCACCTGTAGTTCCAGCTACTTGAAGTCTGAGGCGGAAGGATCGCCGGAGCCCAGCAGGTCCAGGCTGCGGTGGCTGGGAGTGGCCACTGCATTCCAGTCTGGGCGACAGAGTGAGACTCCAACTCAAAAAAAAAAAAAAAGTACCTGTGCTGTTTGGCGAGTCTATTGTTCTCACTCCAAATAAAGACAGATGTTCCTTTAGTTTTAAACTCCTTAAAGTATTTAGAGTCAGGCAACAACAAGCACCATCCAGACATGGAATAAAAAATAAAGGCTAGAGTAGAAATGTCTTCCTAGGTCTGCAGCCAGAATTCTTCCCCCGCCCTCCCACTATGTGGTGGCCTGGGCTTGAGGGCCGTCTTTAAATTCCGTAAATGTCCAAGGGGGGACCCCAAAACCTCAACATTTATCTACATGTTTAAACTTCAGTCCCCTTCAAAGTCCTCTCTGTTGGATGCAATGCACCCGTCGAGATGCTTTGTCCGCTGCTCAAAACGGTTCTTGAGTTCTTCCATTTGGATGCCTTTTCGTGCCGCTGCCATTTTTGGTTTCACCTCTTCCCCATCAGCAAAATGTTTCCCTTTGAGGACTTTTTAAGTGGGGGAAACACATCACTCAGCACAAGGTCAGGTGAACAGGGAGAACGGGACTCGGGCGTCACGCTGATTTTTGTCACAAACTGCTAAACACCCAGCAGGTGTGGGCAGGTGCGCTCGTCAGTCATTCGTCAGGAAATGGGCAAACGGTAGGAAGAATCTCCGAAAGAATTCACCGGAGCCCCATGCGGCCTCTCAGCGACGCAAGCTGGTCCACGGATGCCAGCGGTTCCCGGGACACTCCCCTGGGGGCAGCCTGTGCCACCAGGGCCGCCGTCCCCAAGACGATCCGAGTCTGAGGGTCCCTCGTGCGCCTGTGTCCCGGCCTCTGGCCTTCACGTTCCCTCGCCGGCCTGTCCTGCCCTCGCCTCGGCTTCAGCGCAGCCTGAGCATCGCCGCTGCTGACGCAGGCAGACACGCCAGCCGCCGGTGAGCCCCGGGCCTCGAGCGGCCGGGCGGCGCTGGCGCTTCTGCACTGCCGCGTCCGGCCGGCGACCACCCGCCCCGGGTGTTTCGCGCACCGCGACATCCCCAGCATCTGGCGAGCTGCCTGGAACACAGTGTATCCTCACTAAGCGTGTGATGGATGGCTGGATATACAAAAGAAGAGTTACAGGGATATTAAAAAGGTGGAACGGGCAAGCATTGGTCGGATTTTGCGATCGAGGCATGAATAAAGTTGGCAGTACCAACTGCAGCTTCAAAGTGAATGATGAGCCGGGTTCGGGGGCTCAGCCTGTAATCCCCATGCCTCGGGAGGCTGAGGTGAGTGGATTGCCTGAGCCCGCGGGTTCGAGACCCGCCTGGGCAACTTGGGGAGACCTCATCTCTACAATAAATAAAAAAATTAGCCAGGCGTGGTAGCGCGCGCCTGTAGTTCCAGCTACTTGGAAGGCTGAGGCGGAAGGATCGCCGGAGCCCAGCAGGTCGAGGCTGCGGTGGCCGGGAGTGGCCACTGCACTCCAGTCTGGGCGAGAGTGAGACTCCAACTCAAAAAAAAAATAAAAAAGAATTTCTGGAGGGGAGGATTTCCATCCCTCCCACCTCTGTGGTAGTTGTGGTCACTGTCAGCAAAGAGAGGCTGTTCAGAGAGGTATTGTGAGACATGAAGAAACTTTGGGGAAAGAAGCAGCAGAAGATACACAGGTGGCAGCCAGGGAAAGTGGAAAGAACCTGAAATTAGGTAACGGGCCCACCTTGTGCTGGGCAGGAGGTAAGAAATTTTCTGTTTTCTCAAACCTCACGACCTGTGCTTTAGGTATTATTATTCTCAAGGAAATTGACCAAAGTTGCACCACTGAGAATTGTCAGGACAGACTTGTCTGAGGTCTTTCCAATGCTACCCTCTGCCTCTATGATGCAAAAAATTGGGATGAAGGAATGAAGGAGGGAAGTGAGAGAGCATTTGTGCCCCTCATCAACAAATGAAAAAGCAGACATTTGGAGGAGACTCATTCACATTTTATGGGTATCATAATTAGGGTTTTGTAGGGAAGGCTGTTCTGTTTTTATTTTTGGAATCAAAATCAAATTTACCACAAATTTTATCAAAATAATATAGTTATTCCTTGTTATAAGGAAGCTCACCACACCAAACCATTGCCATAACAAAATTCATTAAAGTAGCATATAATTTTTATTTTGTTTGACTATATAAATTACTAAATTTTTCAGGTTTCTCGAGTGAGTGTTATGTCAATACTATCATCTTGCCTTGGTCCAATGAGCCTCATCTTGAATATTACCTAGCATTTATAGTGAAAAATCTGAAGCAAAACTCTGAGGTCAGACAATATGCATTGCAAGCAGACACCTGGCCTGAACGGCACAAAATCAGGGAAAAACCTGAAGTTTTTCCCTGATTCTCTTGATATCTATATTTTTAAATTTCAAAATAACAATAACAGAGACAAATCTCAAAGGCCAGATATCGTCTTGGATCCATAGGTTTTAATGTTATTCCTTCAACTCTTCAGTTGGCTAAAATAATTACAAAAGATCTTTACGATCTCACTAAGAGAAGATCACATGAAGTTGACCCTACAGAGAGATATGGGCAGGGTACAGCAAGCCTACCTCATTAAAAAACAAGAATCTCTCATAATGGATCTCAAACACTCCTTCTTCTGAATCCAAATGTGGAAGTCACATTTGAACCAACCAGTCTGCATCTCACTCCTTCTAACGAGTGGAATCTGAGGAGACTGTAGCTGGGCTCCTTTGGAGGTGTAGGCTAAAGTCCTAGGACACAGTCTCTGGTTTCTTCTCAGAGCCTCTAGGCCTGGTGCATATCCTGGAATTCAAGGCATGCACTCATAATCCAAGGGTTTATTCACTGGTTCATGCAATATGAAGAGAGGCCCAGCTCACCTGAATCTGGTTTAGAAGACCTACATATAAATATATTCTTAAAAGGCAAAACCTTTCTAGTCCACAGGAAAAAGGTCAGAAAACATGTCTAGGGAACAGGAAGTCCCTCATTAGGATACTGGAGCATCTACTGGGGGCAGAGTGATTTTGATTCAGATTCAGACCAGAAGTAATAGCATCATGCAAATGAAAGCACCAAGGAGTCTTTCTTCCATGAAAATAAGGCAAGTTGCCTTTTCTTAAGAGTAGCTAAGTAACAAAAAATATATAAATTAGGTTAGAGAATGGTTGCCTAGAAAGAAGAGAAGCTATTTGGGCTTCAAAAATTACATTTCTTTCTGAGAAATATTCCATTGTATCTAAAAAATGATAGATAACAATAGAGACAATAAAGTAGCCCTTAATCACCTTAGGGATAAAAGTAAGTAAAGATAGGTCTGACTCCGTGCCACAATTCGTGAGAGAGAAGTGTGTGTGTGTGTGTGTGTGTGTGTGTGTGTGAACATGTATAAATCTCTTCCAACTAAACTGTAAACCTTTTGAAGACAGAGACTATGATATCTGAGCTAGTCATATAAATTCCTAGCGATTAATTAAAATCTACTCTTCTCCCAGTTTTTTTTTTTTAATGGCACTTTTCTCCCTTGTCAACATATGAGAAACTCTCACTAAACTCATAGAAAAAAACTCATAGAAAATAGAAACTATTTACTTATTTACATATTTTGGTTCCCTAATTCCTTAACACTTACCTAAGACATGTTCCAACACAGACACACATGCTCTCTCTCTCTCTCTGTCATACACAGATAGTCAAATATTTCATAAGGAAGGCTTGACAGAGCTAATCAATACATATTTACTGAAACACTTTTGAGTATGTACTATGCACACGGAAGTTTTGAGAACTTGTAGGCGATGCATCGAGAAATGGAATAGCTTGAATTTCTGATTGTGGATTCCTACATTATAGAAAATAATCATGAAAATTATAACCCAACTAGTTTGTTGGAATAAAAAGAGAAATATATCTGTGTTGGTTGTTTATCTACCTCTGAGTATGTCTATGCATTTTTTTTCGTGCAAACAAACATACATTGAACTCATATATAAGATGCTACTGTGAGAAAGACAGTAAAGACTTGAACAGGTATCTACCCTTTTTATGGCCAAGAAGAGAGAGCTAAGACAATAAATATGGTTAGCAGAAAGGGTGGGAGGGTCAAGAATGGAAAATGTGTCCATGTTCTGCAACTCTCTAGCTGTGTGACCTCAGATAAGTAGCTTACATTTCTGAGCTTCAGTTTTCTCTGTAAAACAGATATAACAGTACTCGCAAGGTTTTTACAAGGCTCATATTAAATCATGAAAGTAATATGCACCTGTAAAGGGCTATTAAATGCTAACTAAATTATGATTTCACAGATTATAAACATATCTACTGCAGTAATTGAATATTTAATATTGGAACACTGACCATCTTGTGGTCAAATCTGGCCTATACTGTGTCTCTAAAACTTTGAGCCGGGCTCGGTGGCTCAGCCTGTAATCCCGCACCTTGGGAGGCTGAGGTGAGTGGATTGCCTGAGCCCGTGGGTTCGAGACCCGCCTGGGCAACTTGGCGAGACCTCATCTCTACAATAAATCAAAACATTAGCCGGGCGTGGTAGTGCACGCCTGTAGTTCCAGCTACTTAGAAGGCTGAGGCGGAAGGATCTCGGGAGCCCAGCAGGTCAAGGCCGCGGTGACCGGGAGCGGCCACTGCACTCCAGTCTGGGCGAGGGAATGAGACTCCAACTCAAAAAAAAAAAAACGAAAAACAACTTTGAGTTATCAACATTTAAAATTAAATTTTAAGTTCCATTAAATAAAATTCTGAAAAATCTGGCAACATTGGACCCACATGATAACACAGAAGTAAGGGACTAGAATTGAGCAGCCATGCCACTTTTAGGTGGAATAGTTACCCTCTAATTAGCCACAGTCCCCACTGCTCTCTTTCAGCTTATATAAGTTAAAAATCACTATAATGAAAAAGATGGGATAAGTGCAACAAAAGAAGGGGAGCTGTCAGAGGGGTGGGACCTCCAATATCAAGAAGAGGAGAGATGGGCTCGGTGGCTCAGCCTGTAATCCCGTGCTTTGGGAGACTGAGGTGAGTGGATTTCCTGAGCCCGCGGGTTCGAGACCCGCCTGGGCAACTTGGCGAGACATCATCTCTACAATAAGTAAAAAATTAGCCGGGCGTGGTAGCGCGCGCCTGTAGTTCTGGCTACTTGGAAGGCTGAGGTGGAAGGATCGCCAGAGCCCAGCAGGTCAAGGCTGCGGTGGCTGGGAGTGTGCCACTGCCCTCTAGCCTGGACGACAGAGTGAGACTCCTACTCAAAATAAATAAATAAATAAATAAATAAATAAAAAGGAAGAGGAGAACGCTGGCAACCGAAAGGCCTGGGAGAGTTGTCTGGTGGAGGTGGTATTTGAGTATCTCTTTGATCATGTGAATATGAGGGGGAGGTAACATGTATCCCAGGAAGAGGAAACTGAAAGAAGATATAAAAACATAGAGCTGGGGAGTGGTAACCACCACTGAATTAGAGAAGGGTGTGTGAAAGATAGTCATTTATTTGTCAAATATTTTTTGGGAATCTATATTAGAGATATAGAAAAGATAGACAGACACTTATACCTGCTTTCTCTGGAGCTCACAGTCTGGTGAGGAGGGCAAAAAAGTAGGGAAAACAAAGTTGAACAGATGTCCCGTAAGTCCAGAAAGTCTTTGATGGCAACCAGGAATCTCTACTGAGTAGTATCAAGAACCACAGACATGAGTCAAGTTTTGCCATTAATCCTGTGTGTCCATCAACAGCAGTCCATGCTCATCCACACCTCTCTTTCCTAACACTTATAAATAGAGATAAAACCAGCATCAGTTATTTTGCAGTGCATTCTGGTTGATGAGAGTAGAAAACAGAAGTACAGATGCTCCTTGAACTCTGATGGCATTACGTCTTGATAAACCCATCATCATAAGTCAAAAATATCCTAAGTCGAAAATGCATGTGACACCCCAACAAACCCATCATAAAACCCCCCCAAAATCACAAGTAGAGCCATAGTAAGGCAGGAACCAACTATGTAAGTGTTTGCGATGTAAAACATGTTAAGAAAATGCACAGTGTTAGTATTACTATTTCTCTGGTCTCCAGGGATCACGTCACAGTACAGATAGTACCAACAACATCCTATCAGGGAGACAGTAAGAGGGAGGCTTCACAACTATTTGTGGGTGATGGAAAAAGAGGGCAAAGTGAATGTGAGCACATGCCTTTTAACAGATCTGAATTCAAATCCCTTCTTCACCATTTGTTACATGAGTAACTGTGGGTATGACATTTTTTAGACCTGTTTCCTCATCCATAAATTATATCTAATAATATCCACTTCCTGAGTCTGTCATGAGAATAAAATTAAAGAGTTAGCATAGTGTCACATAGTAATTATTTGATAAATGGCAATAGAGATTATTTCACTTACGGTTCCCCTAACTTTCTCAAGATTTTGGGGTGGGGTTGTAGGATGAGAGAATCATAGAACTTTGCTTTTTTCCAAGCCTTTTTTTTTTCTGTTCCTGAGATTATGGTCTTTTACATCTTGTTCCAGCATGTCTCACTCTATAAGTTGTGATCTTATTTATGTGTTACAAGAATTTCTCCTAAATTTAAGCCCATTTTGTCTTATTTTATTTTTCTATGGAGTAACAGGACTAGAGAAAAGAACAGCTGGACAAGACCAAGACCTAGAGTGACTAAATATTCTGGGCCTGAAATTGAGGGGTTTCCCAAGACACTGGACTTTCCATACTAAAATGAGGACACTTCTGGGGAAAGAGAGACAGTTGGTCACTCTATTTCAGTTAAATATTGACCTCTGGTTAAGCCAGAAAAGTCAAGAATTGTACAACTCATTACATTCTATTTTTTTGTTTTGTTTTGTTTTGTTTGAGTTGGAGTCTCACTCTGTCGCCCAGACTGGAGTGTAGTGGCCGCTCCCGGCCACCGCAGCCTCGACCTGCTGGGCTCCGGCGATCCTTCCACCTCAGCCTCCCAGGTAGCTGGAATTACAGGCACGCGCTACCACACCCGGCTAATTTTTTGATTTATTGTAGAGATGAGGTCTCACCGAGTTGCCCAGGCGGGTCTCGAACCCGCGGGCTCAGGCAATCCACTCACCTCAGCCTCCCAAGGTGCGGGATTACAGGCTGAGCCACCGAGCCCGGCTTATTGTAGCTTTATAATAAAATTTAAATTCTGGGAATGTAATACCTCCCTTTTTTTTTCTTTCTGATGATCGTTTTGGCTATTTGTGGTTATTTATGTTTCCATATGAATTCCTGTATTGTCATTTCCAGGTCTGAAAAGAATGCTGCTGGTAATATAATGGATATTGCATTAAATCTGTAGATTGCCTTGGGTAGGATG
>CAUYQG010281281.1:0-22054 GCA_963574415.1 Tarsius wallacei | reverse complement strand
AACCTTACCTTTGCCCACATTGTCCATAAGGTAAATTTTCTCTGTGGCACAACGAGGCAGTTTCGTTATACCCACTGAAGCAGCATGATTGTAAATATGATTTTCTTTTCTTTTCTTTCTTTCTCCCCCCTCCCCTTCCCCCTTTTTCTATTTCTTGAGTTAAGCTCTCACTCTGTTGCCCAGCTGAAGTGCAGTGGCACAATTACGGCTCACTGCAGCATTGACTTCCTGGGTTAAGATTATCCTTCCCCCACAGCCTACTGAGTAGCTGGGATTACAGGCACATGCCACCGTGTCCAGCTAATTTTTTTTTAATTTTGGGTAGAGATGAGGTCTCACTAGGTTGCCCAGGCTGGTCTCAAACTCCTGGGCTCAAGCAATCCTCCCATCTCAGCTTCCCAAAGTGCTTCAATTACAGGTATGAGCCACCATGACCAGTCAATAACTATGATTTTCTAGAACTGTTGACACAGTTCACAGAGGACTTGATATGTTCAATGTGTACTTTATTTAAAGGGACACAATACTAATATTATAAAAGTTTCTAAAGAGCTAAGCATATGAGAGAAATATAACAAACAAAGACCACAAGAATTGCTCATAGTAATCATATAGTCAAAGTTTCTATTGAAATTAAAGGGCAATTTATTTTGAAATTTATTATTTGACTTAAATGTTTTCAAGCTTCAAACTAATTTCTGGTGAAACTGATAGCAGACATTTAGAAATGATACGTTTTTAGCATAGTCGTTACACAGGCATTCTTTCTTCTGAGAGTGTTTTATATGTGAGTCCCTTTTTCACGCTTCACTCATTTTCAATCACATTTCAGTTTCATTGTTTGGAGAATAAAGCCCTAATTCATCGACACATACAATTTACTACATTGATGTTTGGGTGGACATTTTTTTCTCTTAAAATGCATGCATACATTCACTGCTGCAGCGTCAACTGTCTTTGAAAAACAGTTTGGTAATAATAGCTACTAGCTCTGTTGTCTGTCAGAAACTTAATGGCCGCAGCTCAGCTGCCCTAAAGTACTCACTGTGTCATGGCTCTGTTCTTTTACTTTTTTCCTCTCTGTTAATTTGGTCACTGTGCTTCAGCTTTCAATTCATCCCAATAGTCAGTTTATACAATGTATCAGTGCCTTTCAAGCTTCTCTTTGTATCATGCAAGGTGAAAAAAATACAAGTGGTGACCTGATTCTTGGGATCAAAATACAGAAAACTCTCAAGTATAGAAAAGTAGAGACACAGAAGATGAAACTAATGGAAGGCAGCAGAAGAAATATAATGAAGGAAAACATAATTTGGGAATACTTACCCTGCCATTAATCCCTGACCTAATAAAAATTGATACATGTTAAAAGAGATTCCATCATCTAATCACGTATTCAATCACTTCAGTCCTGTTGAATGTCTATCATGTGCCAGGCTTAACCTGAGTGCTGAGATTAGAGAAGTAAGAGGCTCTGACAGATTCCCATCTCCTAAAAAACTTTTATTTTAGTAGTAGACATATACTGGTTAAAAAAATGTAATTCCAACGTAACAAAAGAAATGCTATCATGGGAAATATGAATTAATTAAATATTTTTTAAAGTTTTTTGTGGTACTATAAAAGACATCTCATCCAGATTTGGTGGTCAATAAAGGCTTCCTGTAGAAAGTGATATCTAAACTAAGACCTTAAATATGAATAAGATTCTTGGCAGAGAGAGTTCCAGGCTAAAATTTTAGCATGCACAACACACCAGAGCCAAGAGATAACATGGTTTTTCTCAGGAAATACAAACTTAGTCTGGCTGAGGGATAGACAGTAAGAGATGAATGAGAAAAGATAGGGTTGGAAAAGTAGGTGGAAGACAAGGATAAGAAGTAGGAAGAAGCTATATTAAAAATCATGCAGGGAACTTGACTTAATCTCATGGCCAGTAGGGAGTCACTGAAGTATGTATGCAAAATCACTCTTGATGCTGAATTGGGGATGAATTAGGAGTTAAAATTAAGAGAATGGCAGAGATACAAATTAGGAAGTTCCCATAGTAAGCTAGCCAAGTGAAAACCTAACCTATTCACACTGAAACTGGAAAAAAAATGATGGATTGAACAGATATTTAGGAGAGAGAATAAATCTTATTCTCCCAGGCAATTCATGAATTATTGAAAGAGCGAGGAGTTAAGAATGATTCTGAGATTCCTGACTCAAGCAGTTGCTGCCATTCCTGATGGGTGATACCAGCAGCCAGTAAATATCAGACCAAGATTGTTTTCACAGCATGTGCTATTCCTCTAGTTACTCAGAATATTTTTTAGAGTTTCTAATTGCTCAACAAAGTTAAACCCTTATGACTCCCTGTTATGGACTGAATAGTATCTCTGCGAAATTCATATGTCAAACTCCTAACATGGCTGTATTTGGAGACAGAACCTTTAAAGAGGTAATTAAGGTTAAAGAGGGCATAAGGTGAGCCCTAATTCAATGTGACTAGCATTTTTGGGTTTTTTGTTTGTTTGTTTGTTTGTTTTGAGTCGAAGTCTCACTCTGTCACCCATGTGGGAGTGCAGTGGCATGCTCCAGGTCACTGTAGCCTCCACTTGCTGGGCTCAGACAATACTTCCACCTCAGTCTTTCAAGAAGCTAGAACCACAGGCATGTGCTGATGTTCTGATTTATTGTAGAGACGAGGTCTCACCAAGTTGCCTAGGTTGGTCTCAAATCCGTGGGCTCAGGCAATCCTTTTACCTTCACCTCCCAAAGTGCTGGGATTACAGACGTGAGCCATTGCACCCAGTTTCTTGACTGGTGTCTTTGTAAAAGAAGATTAAGACATACAGAGAAAAGATCATGTGAGAACACATCAAAAAGATAGTCATTCACAGTCAAGAAGAGAGGCCTCAAGGGAAACCAACACTAAAGACAACTTAATCCTGGACTTCCAGCATCCAGAACTGTGAGAAAATTAGTTTCAGTTGTTTAAACCATGCAGTCAGTAGTATTTGGTTACAGCAGTCCTTACAAACTGTCTGCACTCCCTAAACCAGAATTCATCTAAATAGCAAATTCACCATAAATATTCATGAAATGAATCACATTTATCAGAGATCATGCTAAAGTCCAGATATAATACAGGATAAACAGCAAAATACAGTGTTATAATATGTATTTCTTTTCTCAGTTAATACCCAGTGTAAGTAATTTCAGCATTTGTCCAGACCAATGGAAAATGTCTTAAGAAACTAATGACAGCAAATTGGATTATTTAATGCACTAAACTCATTCAATTAATGACTTCATGCAGTGGTTATGGCATGGGAAGCTCAAATATTTTGGGGTTACTTATCTACTATTAGGAGGAAATAAAATAGCAAACTTAATAAATTCTCTACTCTGTAGTCCTTCAATATATTTTACCATTTTTAGAACATTTTCTATGTTTTAATTTTAGTACAGCTATTTGCAATTTTCATATATTCTCTAATACATTACAGAAATTTTAGACAATAATCTTATATTTGCTTTGATTCAACATAGTTCCATTCAAAATGGTTCATGCACAATATACATTTCTACACTTAATGAAACCAAAAATACCATATGTATATCAGCCCTAAAAATTAAAATGTTTTCTGTAGAGAGCCTGGTGATTCCAGAGAGACTATGGAAATAATCTTAGCATCAATCCTCTCAGTGCAAAAATAAACAACACTCTCCAACTAGCCTTCACATTCAACGTAAATCTTATCAGATAGCTATTGCTAGCAAAAAAAACTATGCTTAAGTTGCATTGAAGGGACAATCCACATGGAGTTTTTAATTCTCTTTTAGTTATTAACATCAAAGGGGAAATTCAGTGGTATTAATCCAGACTTGAAATAGAAGGCACCCTACCTTTAGAAAAGATAGTTCCACAGGGATCAATTTATAAAACCAATGAGACTGAAAATGCGATAATATTCAACAAATATAAAGAAAAAATAGCCGAAAACTGCAGTCATAAAGTAATCTAGTCTTTTTCCAAGTTAGTGGTTCAAGAGACTAATAGAAAATGAATTTAGGACTCCAAACTACTGTTTGGTGGTGGTAAGAATTTCTCTTCTCTTCTAAACTGTATCATAAGGGATATTTCTCCATGTCTAATCTGTTGAGTGATTCGGGGTATGTGCTTGTGTGCATGTGTGAGTGTGTGTGTGCATGTGCACACATGCAATGGTGGAAGTGGAAAAGGGTCAGAAGACAAAAAAACATAAAAATACAAAAAGTATCTTATGGCTAATATAACAGTTGTATGATAACATCATGAAAATACAAAAACCATAGTCATTTAGTATGTAAACCATAATATAAATGGCATGTCAGTCCAACTGGGAATTTATGAGTGCTTTTGGTTGAAGGAATTTAGTTTCTTAAAATAACAGAGAAGAATCTTAAATATTGGTTCCTACACATTAAAATGCCCATTTTCTTTCTTTCTTTCTTTCTTTTTTTTTTTTAGTCCCGCATAGTCAGTTGAAGAGACAAGAAAGCACAAACTAGAACAAGAAGTGGTCCTTACATGAGGGGCACTGGAAAAAAATTAATTAAGAAAAATGAGGGCAAATCATAGATCTAAGCCACAGAGAATACTGAGGAGCATTCATGAAAGAGAAAGGAAACTCTATTGACCTTTGAGCTAGTCCATATTGAGAAATATGTGAAGAAGTGTTACTAGGGGTCAGGAGATGGAAAGCAAAACCAACATTTGAAGACTTAGGAAACTGTTCATGGGCAGCCCACCACTGCATGTATTATACGTGTTTTCAAACACCAAATCTTCTTGCTCCCAGAAATGTGAATAGATTCTTTCTATTGTAAATATTATATCATTTTACCTGCAGGCTACTTATTGCAGTAATTCACAAAAGTTTTTTTATTGATGTGAAATAAATCTGCAGATTTGTTTCTAAAGAGAGCATGAGATTGGGGAAACCAACACATATAGTCCTACTGTCAATATTCAGTCCAGAGGACACAATTGAATATTACATAATACATAAGATTTTCCAGCAAAGTGCACTATATTTATTTGTCTTTTTTGAGTGTTAGTAGATTACAAGGACAGTGCCACATCAGCAAATAGCAGCAGATAACATTTGCAACTTGAGCAATTGGAGTTCTAAAACTAGAAAAAGCTAATTAGCCATCACTTGAATATTTAGGAAAAGTAAGCATTCATGTGACGAACCTAACATAGGTGAGTATATTCTTGTAATAAAATTAACATGGCAATGGTGTTCTCTCTTTGTATTTGTGTTCAACTCAGGACTGGAGATAATAGTAAGTTCTTCACTAATTCAATTGTGAGTTGTTAGAAATGTATCAAAAACATGACCTAAATAAACTGAAATGCACTTCTAGTTTCTAAGATTAAAAACTTTAGGGGATGCTGTGGTGAGCACCCGTAGTCCCAGCTACTTGGGAAGCTGAGACAGGAGGATCCCTTGAAACCATCAGCCTAAGGTTGTAAAGTGATATGATCATGCCTGTGAATAGCCACTGCTCTCTAGCCTGGGCAACACAGCAAAACCACATCTCTTTAAAAAAAAAAATTGTAAGCCTTGAACTACAGAATTTTTTTTTTTTAATTTTTGGCTACCAATTCACAGCTGTACAATTAGCATAGATTCTTCTCAATGAAATGTGGCAACTTCACAGATGGAAGAGTTTAAGGGTTTGCCTTGCACGGAGAGTAGGTGTTAAAATCCAAAGCCACAACATTTCTGCTAAGCAGCATGATACTTTTTCTTCTTGCAAACAAACCAGGTGATAATTTGAAAATTTTGCACCTATCTTGGCACCTGTAACAATATTTGTCACAAAGTTTAAATAACAATATGCTCCTAGTTTTATCTCTCTAGCTTGCTTGGAATGCTTGTGTTTATGGTGCCTCCTATACTTGTAATAAAATAGATACAGCATCTAAGGTACACATACACACACACACACACACACACACACACACACACACACACACACTACATAGAAGGAAGAGCTTTGTTTTCCTAAGTAGATGATAAGTTTCAGTGACTTTCACTTTTTAATTGGATTTTCAATGATTTATAAAGGAGATTCACAGCTTCTATCAAATGTTTGAAAATGATTTAGAATATTTTTCCTTTCCCCACAGGAAAGTTCTGTCCTTGGGATTTCCTAACTGTCACTTGAGACATTTGAACTTCAGAGATTTGTACATTTTTTTCAGTTGTTTTTTTTTAAGTTAGGAGAACTAGTGAATTTTATGTGATATAGTAGAATGTACCATCCCAGTTGTGACTCTGGAGTGGACAAAAGGCATACATTAGTCAGAGGCTCACATGGTCATCCAGGCTGGAGCACAGTAGCTACTCATGGCTATTGTAACCTCAACCTGCTGGGCTCAGGTGATCCATCTGCCTCAGCCTTCCAGGTAACTGAGACTACAAGCAAGCACCACTATGCCTGGCTAGTTTTTAAAAATTTATTGTAGAGATGAAGTCTCGTCAAGTTGCCCAGGCTGGTCTCAAACCTCAGTCAATCCTCTCGCCTCTGCCTTTCAAAGTGTTGGGATTACAGGCATGAGTCACTGCATCCAGTCCCTTTTGTTATGATAGAATAAAATACAACAGTATTTCACTAGTGAACATGGCCAGCTGTGGTATTAACACACAATCAAAAAACTGTACAATTTCTGTGATTTCTTTAGTAAAGTAGAATTATTTGAATTCATCATCTCCTGCTTCTCTTAATTTAACATTTTTTTTGATTGACTTCTCTTCACCAATCTAAGCATACTTCCCCTTATTCTCCAACACTCACTATTGACCAGGTTAATCTGTTGTACCTTGCTGTCATTAACATAAATTCTCTTCTACCTCTGACCTTGACCAATGTTTCACTTCCTTTTGAGAATGTCCTAACTACTCCCCTCTAAGTACCCACACATCACACCTCTTAAAATTCACACATGTAAGTGATATGCCATTTCACCGAGTTCATGAATAAACACATCAGGAGACATTATTAATGATAAATATTGAAGTTATCTAATCTTTTCATGTTACAAAATTATAGGAAAATTAAACCTTTATTGAATGAAAGCTTATGTATAAGTTTGAAGCGTCTTTAAAAACAGCTTAATAAAGAAAATTGCTAGCAATTGACTATATACTAATTCTGTTAAAAGTTATGAAAAACAAATAAAACATAAATGCATGAATGTGCCTGTATCTCAGTTGTTATTGTGCCAGTTTAAATTGTTAGCTGCCCTGGGTTCAGCTGTTCCTTTTGACTTTAGTCCAGTACATACAGCCTCAGAATCAGCGCTCCCAACTCTAAGGCAGCTTGACTCATTAGGCTTTAGAATTTTTGGACATATTTATTCAACCTGGGAGAAAATCTCAGGAAGTTTCCCTAGGTACAATTTTATAGAAGAGTTGGTTCCTTTGACATACCTTCTCCCTTTCCTCAGATGAAAGGTGAAACTGAAGAGTTCAGGGTTGCTAGACAGGAGAGGTTCAAAGAGAAATGAAATGCATGGGAAGAAACTTGCAAAAACTGAGCAGAAATGAGTGGTTGGAGGGTTTGCCGTGAGGGCCCCATGTGTGTACGAGTAGAGGGATGGGGAAAGTCAGCAGAAGAAAAGAGAGAGAGGAGAAGACCAAGAAGAGAAGGGAGTTGCTGACTGATTTCACACTAACTAAAATAATGATTATTTTTTGTGCTTTAAATTATAGCATGATAGAGCAGATACTGGGGAATAATGATAGTATTATAACAATTACTACTCCAAAAAGTATCCACATGCTTGGATAAGGATGAGAAAACTTTGAACTAACTTTGAAGACATAGGACTAGGGGCATTATGAATTAGAGATGTTTTCAAGGTCACTCTCTTTGAGAACAGATGAACCAAATCCCATGCAGATTGACAAGTTGGAAGTAGAGAGGCTCCTTGTTCAAAAATTTTGTGAAAACACTTGAATAGGTGGATTCTACAAACATGTAATTCCATTAATTAAAAAAAAATACTTACTCAGTATTTCTACATGTCAGACTCTGCACTAACAGCAGAAAGAACTATATTGATGCTGGTTAGACTGAGAGTGACTCTATCGAGCATCCTTTTTAAAGTTCTTCACATTGTATTTCTGTTCTATTGTTCCCAAGTCTTCAGTAAAAATCTTGTTAAATATTATAACCTATTCTCAGCAATTCCTCTGCATAACTGAAGAACCGGCTCTCTGCCCAACCTTAGAAGGAAGGAGTTCAGACCAGCAGCAGCTGCCTGAGAGAAGTTAGACTTAAGACAGAGGATGACATGACATACTACAAAGTACATGGTAAACTGAGCAGAGTGGAGGCCAGAATTCTGGAGCATGACAGTTGCTGGATATGGCAAACAGTGGCCAGGATGGATGCATATGCGTTCCCTGGAGAATGACAGAAGGTTGAAAGTAGTATACTCTGGTTAGAAGCCTTCATGTAATATAGCCAGGTGGAATTTCAGCTACATACTGTACATTAGAAGTCACATGACATATCATCTATTGAATCCTATGATAGTTGGTTAACTTTATTATTTGATTAGTAACTACAAGTATGTTGGGCACAGTGGCTCATGCCTGTAATCCCAACACTTTGGGAAGCTGAGGCAAGAGGATCACCTAGCCCAAGGGTTTGAGACCAGTCTAGGCAACTTGGTGGGACCTCATGTCAGCAATAAATAAATAAATAAATAAATAAATAAATAACCAGGCGTGGTGGTACATGCCTGTAGTTTTAACTCCTTGGAAGGCTGAGGTAGAAGAATTGCTTGAGTCCAGCAGGTCGAGGCTGCGGTAGCCATGATTGTGCCACTGCACTCTAGCCTAGATGATAGAGACTCTGACTCAAAAACAAAAACAAAACAAAACTACATAATTATACATATTGCAAATGTATATTCGTATTTTGTAAAGACCAAATGCATCCAAAGCTTGTTTTTATTTTGATGCATTAAATTCCATATGTTGGAAAAATTTGAAATTTGTGTAGCTTTCAAACTAAGTAATAGGCATTTACCCATTAATTTAACCTTCTAAAGTCCTCTAACTCATAGCTAATAATTTTTCCCAGTAACGTATTTAAAAATATAAAAATTATTAATCACAAGCTTAAATAGTCTCCTGGACCTTGCCTGAATATTCAGTGGCAGGAAAACTAATTCAACTTAGGAGTTAATCTAAAAAGGAGTCTGACCATTTTTCTTAGACTATGTGTGAACCGTGGCTTTGCCTAGGTTAGCAAATTAGAGGGAGGAGACAAGAAGCAAAGAGGAAATAAAATAAAGAATTGTAATGATAATAGAATAGGGAATTTCTTCTTCTTCTTCTTCTCCTTTTAACCAGTGCAACTCTGATGCATTGTAAGCATGAATAAACTTTACTGTGGACACCCTCATACATGCTTATGCACATAAAAAATTATTAAACATTTTATATCCTCCGTGTCTTAAAAAGAAGTCATATCTTCTTGTACCCATGTTTCTCTAGAAGAGATAGAAAAAACTTCAGAGATTTTTTTAGTTATGCTTAGTAAAAAAGGATATGAGAACTCTTACCTAAAATTGTGTTGGTAAGTATTTTAGCACCATGTAATTTTTCCTCTTTGACTATATAGTGTTTCAAGAAAATCCAATAAATTTTAAATATGAAAATATCATAATGTGGTTTTATCCTTATTATTTATATATACTGATTTTATGTTCCCAAGGTACATCTTCTAAGTTTATAGTTTAGGAATCTTGCAAAGTAAGAAATCAAGAAATTAAAGACAGATATTTCTATGCTTATAAAATAAAAATGTGAAATAATTATTTAGCAAATGACAGCTGCTTCACAGATGCTAAAAATAAACATTGCTGGTGACTCTTTTAATAATCTCATAGTTATTATACTGTGTCTTAGGATCTTATATTGTGACAAATTTGCCACTATTTTAAATTAATAGAATATAGTTTTGTCTTCATAGAATTATGAATTACATTTCAACTGAAATTTGTTCGAAGAGTCAATGCAATTATAATTTTTGCCAGCTATAGTATAAATTGTAAGGCTTTAAAAGTTGTGAATCTTAAATATAATCTTTAACCTTCTTTTCATCTAATTTACCTTAGCAAGTCACAAGATGGTTAGGTAAATTTCCTTTTACTTACAAAAATGAAATTCATTAAAAATGTAGTTCTAAGTTGTGTCAAAAGAAAATAGATTCAGCCAATCTGGAAAATAAATGAATGAATGATTAAATATATAAGCATTATTTCCAACTGACTGAGTTTTTCTAAACAAACAGATATATAGAAGTCTGATTTTTAATTGCTTTTTTTCAGTGATAACTCAAGTATCCAAGATCAACTCTTTGTTGAGAAATAAAATTTACTTGTATTCTTAAACTATTTGTTATTTTAGTCCCCTCGATTCTTAATGTATAGTTTCACAAATAGCTTACATTCTACTCTATCAATTAACACACAAATTTACTCCTGATTCCTTATAATTACATTATTTTGTAATTATATCATATTTCATCCTTCAATTCATAAATATCCCAAATTCTAGCTGTTTGCTCTACTGGTTAAGAAAGGAAACATTATATCCAATGTCACTTACTTACACAAAGGTTCTTATTGAATTTGATGTTTCAAATAACACACTTGACAATTTTATTGTTGTCAGTGATAAGAGTGCAGCTCAAACAAAACAAATGTCCTTTACTGTCAAAGACAAGGATATCTCATGTCCTGAATGCCATCACAGACAGGAAATTGCTTGCACTGATTTGAAACAGGAATTTCAAGAAGGAAAAGGGAAAGTCTTCTTGACAAACTGCATTCTTTAAAAATTGTCCATCAATCAATGGAGGAAGAAATTCTTTAGATTGAATGTTACCTTTCTTAAAAGATGCATATGGCAATGCCACGTATTCTCCATGCAAGAAAAGTCCAGGGATTTTAAAAATGAAAAGGGCATATGTTGAAAACTTTAATGAGTTTCATTCATTTTGTTGAAATATTATTAATTAAATCATGCAATGAAATGAATCCACATGGAAACATGTGTGTTAACTACGATTTTAAATTATATTGTTTAAATGCAATGGCAAAAATATTTAAAGCATTTTAAAATAAATAAATATTGACCATTCTAATTTTTATTATCATCAAAGTTTATGATGCATGCATTTAAATGAAAATAATCAGTGTAATAAATAAATCATACAAATATTTTAAAGATTACACACTAGGAATACAATTTGGGGTATATTCTCCCCACATTCAATATTCCTAACATCTTGTTCAGTTATTTGTATTGAAATCTCAATTGCCTGGCAACTAATTATCTAGATACTACTGCTTCCAGAGTAAAAAGTTGGTTTATTGCATTTACTTTCTTTCGCACCTTGCCATAGTCTTTTTTTTCCATCAAGATACAATATTGCAAGTGTGCTCAGCACATTTTGAAAAGGAAAAGTCTTTAATTTTCAATTGCCTTTGGGATGAGGTAGAGAAAATTAATCAAATGTATTATTCCATATTATTGACGAGAAGACTTAAATGTCATTATTTATGTTTCTCAAAACATCGCTACCTATCTCCAAGGCAAATAAATCACAGCCCATGAAAAATGGGATTAAAAAGCAGTTGCTCATAAATGAGCAGAATTTAATCAACAATTTTTCATAACCCATCTACCAGTAAGTGATTGCAGAACTCATATATATTTCATGATAAAAAAGATATAAAGCAAAAGCAGGAAAACTATCATTATTTTGTCTCTGGAATTCATAGAATAAGAGCGTAAAGATTTAAGAGGCATCTGTGTGTTTGGGGCTCTGTGTGAGTGAGGTGTTAGATGAATCGGCTAACAAAGAGCCTGTGCTTAAACCTGTAACTGAACTGGAAAAATATTGTCACTAATGGAAAAAAGGGCAGAGGCTTTACATCTTTCCCGCATTCCATCTCGCTGTGAAGTCAATGGGGCGAGAAATATAAGCAAGTACAGAACAGAGATTCATGGCTGAGAACTCACTGAGAAACAGTTTAACATCTCAGAAAGAACAGAGAAGGCATCCCTAGTCATTAATTATCAAAAAGTCACAATAAAAAGCATTGCATTGAGCCTGCTATCCACCAAACTAGTAGCATTTAGCTGGAGACATTATTATGTAGGACTCTGAGATGGAATTTGAGTGTCAGGCAGCATAGGCTCTTTTTCTGAATCTGTCACTCCAATGTTTTGTAACGTTGGCAAAACCAATTAATCTTTCTTGGCTTTCATTTCTCCTTATTGACAAATGAAGCTAATACATACAATACTGAAGTACACCTATGCCTGCAAGTCAATTTCTGTTGCCTTAGACACTGCACTGATGAACCTTATATATTGACTTACAATAACTTCCTGCAAGTCACCAATTGATTAAATCACTATGGTACTCCATTAGTTACTGATAGTCTTCTTGAGATCTCAAAGTAAAGATCTGTTCAAAGTGATGACTTTGAAAGTTTTACAGTAAGTCAAATCGTGTATACTCTCCAATTCCTCTAGGTAAAAGAAAAAAGATCCATGATTTGACACACACTCAAAATTCCTAACTGATGAAACCACAATAGGTGAGCAAGTTCAAACTTTCAAAGAAAGCTGACATGAAGAGTAGCTAGTATTCCCTTTACTATTCAAAGAAAACTATTTAAATAGTATTGACTGGAATTTTTTGCCCTATGGTGATGACCCGATTTTATGTAGCATTTACACAAAATTATACATGTATATAAAATTCTTGGATATTTATCTCTGTAGTAAAAGACATTTCTTGTGAAAATAACACTTCATTCTCCATTTAGGACATATGACTTGATCTTGAAATGAGTATCCAAGGATCATTTATAATTTTTCTAATTTGTTATAATAATTTGAATAAAGAAGAACCTGAATATAAAATTAAGATATATTTTACTATTAGTAAATAAAACTAAAAAGGCTAAATTGTTTATATTACTATAGTCAGACTTATTCTTGCAAATACATTTGAAGTCATAATACTAACTATTATGCTCTATGCCTCTCAGTTGCCCATTGGCCTTCTTTCTTATCCACATCAGCTCAGACACATTCCCACTCCCCAGTCTTTGCACTTACTGCCCTTTTGTGGTAGGCACTTCCTGTGAATGTTCAGGTAGCTGAATCGTTCTCATCACTGAGATCTCAGCCCAACTGTCATCTTTTCAAAGAGTTCATTGTGGACCATCTTATCCAAAGAAATCCTCACTCCAGCCATATTCTATCACATCCCAATGTTTATTTACTTTAGAGTCCTTGTTACTCTTATACATTACCTTTTAAAAACCACTGGTTACATATTTATATCTGTCTCCAATATAGTCTAGCCAATATAGAAGACGTGTCTCAAGATTAATTTCCAGGAATTGGAATGAGAAAAGTAGAAAGATTCTAGGCCTAGTTGCTGGTGGCCCTTTATAGATAAAAGGTGATTGGAGCCCATTTATTTTCAGCTTTAACTTTTGCATTCAATTTTGGGCCAACAGAGAAGTGCCACACAGCTTTCATTGACACTATTATTCAATAAGAAACTATTTTTTCAATGAAAAGTAGGTGAGATAAAGATGAGGTACAGGCGTAGTTTTCCTCACTTCACATCTAGCTGAGAAAAATGTATCATGTTTCAATTATATTGTAAATGCCATTTGTAGAGAAAAGTAATTTTTCTGAACTAATGGCAGGGATTCAAATTTCAGGTAAACTAAAATTAAAAACACATAAATAATTGTTATATTAGTGTTTTTTTAATAGTTTACTCATCTAATTTTAATAATTCAATAATTTAAAAATATATAAATACCTTTTTATACAGATACAACAAATTTTTTGTTATGTTGATTTTTTTTTTTTTTGAGTCAGAGTCTCACTCTGTCACCCAGTCTGGAGGGCAGTGGCATGCTCACAGCCACCACAGCCTTGACTTGCTGGGTTCAGGCGATCCTTCCACCTCAGCCTTCCAAGTAGTTGGAACCACAGGCATGTGCCACCAAGCCGGCTAATTTTTCTTGATTTATTGTAAAGATAAGGTCTTGCCATGTTGGCCAGGCTGGTCTTGAACCTGTAGGTTCAGGCAATCCTCTCACCTCAGTCTCCCAAAGTGCTGGGATTACAGGTGTGACCCACTGCACCTGGCCATGTTGACTCTTTTAGTGTGCTAAAATTGAACAAACTCTTAGAAAAATTATCCTTCTCACTTAGTAATTAGTAGAATTACTTGTAACTCTTATTTTTTTCCCAATATGCTTATATTCATTGGCTTAGGATTTTTTTTTTTTTTTTTGATAACCAGTCACTCAAGTCTCAGGAAATTAGCAACTAGAAGGTTTCAAGGGCTCTGAGAAGCATGCTTTTTCCATTTCTCATATCTTCTGCTTTGTGATCAACTGTTTTAGTAAATTTGCTTAACATGCCTGCTATCTGTGCTATTCAGGCCATATGAAAAGAGGAAGATGAAATTGAAATTCACAGCCCCTTAAATTCACATAGGAAGAGTTCTAGCCATATGGAGATAGACTAAATTTCAATCTACATTTTATTCTTGCTCCATTTCTCTATCCTAACTCTAAATTTCCCCATCAACCTCCCAACAAAAAAGGGATAGGAATTTGGATTGTTCTTTCTGTTTCCCATTGCCCATCCCTGGTTCAATCAAATAGTGACAAGAACTTCAGCAATGGATACTATTTACTGTTGAGGGAATTCTTTTAGAAGTTGTGTAATGCCCCAAGGTAAATTGGATCAATGTGGTGAACCTTGCATGTTCTTCTGAGGTATCTGGATATTTAACAGTAGGTAACTCAGTACCAGTTAAAGTCGTCTACTCAAAATTGACAGAGACTGAAAAAAGTCAATAAACTATTTTAATAGTTTATAATACAGATGTTTAGTTGCTAACTTAAAGTAATGTCAGCAAGGTTGTAATCATAGAAGATAAATTTGAGGTATTTCAAGACTAATCTTGAGAAGATGCAACAAATAATTATAAAAATGAAGGGACAGGTAAAGGTTAAGGATGATTCTTGTTTCTATCTTGGGTCATAAGTTGGATGGAATTGACATGCACTGGTTAAAGTCAGAAGTGCAGACTTTTATTTTGAATGGGACAGGACAATGAGTTCAAGGATTAAGAGAGATGAAGCACTAGATACAAACAGTACAAAACTAGATAGGCATGTTCCAGCTATAAAATCCAGGAGTTACCGCAAAAAACATGAGTTCACCTAACACACTCATCAGAAAAGTTTGACTGACTATAGGTTTTCTTAAAAGTGTGACCCAAGGACATCACACATCTGTGCCCATATGCTGGTAAGTATTTCTTAAAACTCCCTTTAAGCCTCCATACCCTCAGGTTGCATTTTCAAAGGTGTTAGGACTCTCTCTTTTCTTCCACTTTGTACCAAGGATACCACACTGCCATACTGCTCACCTGTCATTACATTTTCTCTAAACATTGACATATTTCCAGCCAGTGTGAGAGGAAACAACATAAGGTTTTAAATACCAGGAGGCAAGGATCATTGACGATTACCAGAATAGGTGAAATGAAGAAATTGTTACTCACGGGATTAGGGTTTTTTGTTAAATTAAATGTGAGATATCAATATGGTAATATTAATATATAATAATGATAAGCTTATTTTATTCACAGTTAAAGGTGAATATTACCTAGACATATTCAGCTTGTTAAACTTTAATGTTTTAATTAAAATGTATTTTCAAACATCTTTATATTTGTCAAATATATCTTTACATTTGGGAATGTAAACTAAGACCATATTTGCAATCATTCAAATAAATTGAATACAATTTAAGTAGACTTTGAAAAGTAAACTACCTCAGAGAATCTGTTAAAACAAAGAAGTCATGGTGAAATATTAACCTTAACATACTAACAATCAAATTAAATAGACTCTTAGTTATAATTATAAACTTGTACATTGAAATCACCTTGTGAAGTTTCCATAAATTCAAATGTCTTAAGAAGAGCAACTAACGAAATTATATGTTAATAAGAAAATTTACTTTGTTATATATCAAAATAAAGGGGAAAATGAACTTACTTGCAAGCAAATGTTTAGCACATATTCTCGAATCTATGTTCTCTCTCTCTCTCTCTCATACACAAACACACACACACAACACACACACATGCAGATGTTATTTATCAATGCTTTATAGGTGAGTAGTCCCTTCTTAATTGACTATAAAATTACAAAAGCTCTATAATTTCTGGAATAATTGGATTGTATCTGTTTTATTTTTTCTTAATTGATATAATTTTGCCTAGAATATTATACTTTGATTTTTATTAATCTAATAAGTATTTAATAATACATTATCTGAACATCTAAAATGATATTTGTATATCTCTGCAATATAATAAAGCATAGAAAAACATCTGCAAAAGCCTCTTCAGAAAAAAATCTGTATCACCTATTTCATGGCTTCATCAACCAAAAAAAAGTACTATGTTTTGCATTTAGAATATACCCAATAAATGTTTGTTTGGTTTAATTGCATAGGGTGAAGAGAAGATACTGAGTTGTAAGTTCATAGGATCTTCAAAAGTAAATTTTGTTCTAACATGAAGAAAATTATGTATACACTACTGCCATTAATTTAGAAAAGGGGGAAGAATATATTTGCTTTTATTATTCAAAAATGAAGGAATAAACCTAAAACAAACAGAGTTTTCAGAGCAAAGAAAACAGAGTCAGTAGAACAATAAATATTTTCCATAAATACAAGACAGAATTTTTTTTTAAAAATTAGCATAAGTTCAATGAAAAATGGGCACAGATTGAATGGAATTAGCAAAAAGAACTACATTCAGAGGAACGATTTCTTTCAAGTGATTGTTGAAAAAGAGTAAATTGGTTGTTTATTCCTAATGTGATATACAATAACAGGAAAAAAATTTGGAAGAGAAAAAAAATCCCCAAGCTGTTTTCAGTAATCATATTTTTGAGTGCTAATATTGTTTTCCTGAGTGTGCTAATGAATAATACGTGAATGATAGTGAAAAATAATGATGTGTTATTAACAATTGAAATTTTGGTCATGAGAGAAAAAAGATACACATGTAGGTGGAATTTGGTAAACAAGATCCTGAATTCCTGAATTTGCTAAGTTTAGAGTATAAACATGAACATATTATATACTGTATATATACATTTAAAATATATTTTTCTTCTGTTTAGGGGAATAAAAAACTGGCCGAGAAACAATTAGTACCCTTTTCACCCAGATTTTGGTCTCCAAGCAGTATTTCTCACAAAAAAACTAGGGCTCTTCAAAAAAACTTTAGATTTTAAACAGGGGCAAGAAATATGCAAGTTGAGTCTAGAACATGTCGTCAAATTAGAGAGTAAGAATGCAAAGGTTATTGAGACCATGTGAAAAGATCATCAAGAGTCAACTGGAAGAAACTCACACTATACAAAGCTTGGAAAATTTGAACTTCAATTAGAATAATAATTTTAATTAATAAAAACAAGTGAAATATATATATTTTTTAAATAGATCAACTTTCAAGGATACTGGGGAGTCAACTCATTATTCTGAATACCAATAAATAAGAAGAATCTTTCCTAACACAATCTTCAAGGATTCTTCAACAAATAGCTGAAAGAAAAAAATAGTGAGGTGAAGGTAGAAGCTATAAAATAATGAGATAGCTAATGAAATATGTAAAATAATTGAAATAACTTGCTTGACATAAGTAACTCCATTTTGTTGAAATCCTCCATCTTAGCTGTCTGCCTGACCTAAAAATGACCCTCCCATTGTATATGTGTAATTGCTGTAATGTTCCCATGATCACAGACCCACAGCTGTGTTACCCTGAGCTGATCATGTTAACCATTCTTGCTGGCCTTTGAAAACTCCCTAGCTGCAAGTTTCATGTAATTGTATGCCTTGTTAACTTAAATCCAAGAAGTTGTTCCTTTTGTTTTTAGTTCCTTGTACCCTCACCCCTGCTATGTAGCCCACTTGCAGTTTTTGCCTTTAAAAGCTTGTTGCAAACTTCACTTAAGTGTCAAGAGCTTTCTTGGCATGAGCCTACTCTTGATCCACCCATTAATAAAGAGCTCATAATTTGGACTTGGTGTGCTGGTGTGTCTCTCTCTCACATTTCAGTCATAACATTTGGAGTCCCCAATGAGATAATCCGTCTGCCATACAAGCAGCCGCTTCACTCCGGCCCTCCCCAGCTGGGAGGAGAGAAGCAGGGGTGGCACCTCCTGAGATTCTCAAGTCACTTAGCTTCTCATCCAACTTGGAAGGAGTTGGAGCGACTGCTGGCAGCTTACAGTCTCAAAAGAACCTGAGTCCATCTGCATCCTCCTGGGAGGTAAAAATCTGTTTCTGTTTCTGTTTCCTGGCCATAACTCTGATAAGGGAGTCGGAACCTGATAAAGCCACCCCTTAGACTCTGGTTGATGACTCAGAAAATTGGTAGACCAGGAATCTCGGTTGCAGTTCTAATGTTAGGCATCTGTTTTGATTTCTGATATTTGTTTGGGTACTGCTTTAACTTCTGATTATATTTCTGGGAGGTAAGAATTTGTTCTATTTACTGGTAAGAGACTGTTCTGTGTTGCTTGTGACCAAATTCTGTTTAAGGGAGTCATGGCCTGATGAGGCTGCCCTTTGGACACTATTCATTTGGTCAAGATGTTGACTGAATAGAGTCCTCTGGTTTTCTGTCCTGGGGCTATGCCAGGGATCTGTAAATTTTCTCACTTGGTCCGGACACGTTTTGTTTGTCATTGTGTTTTATTTGTTTGTCATTTAATATGGGATCATAGAATTCACAACCTGTCAGTCCCCTGGGCTGTATAATAAAGAATTATCTCCTTTAAACACCAGAGGGGGAAGGAAAGAAACAAGCTTCAGGAACCACACTTACCTCACCCCCTTCTGAATTACCTGCAGACCAGGTAAATTAATTTCACTGACAGCAGTTTGTAATCAGCTATAATGCTTTTCACTGCCAAGTTGCTTACAAACTTCAAAATCTTCTTCTAGGCACAAGGATTATTAATCCAACACAGGATAAATAACAAAATAACCTGGGTTCATCAATTGTTATAAAAAATATAACTTGCCAACGTTTACCTAATTACATGTCTTTAATGTTTTCAATTTTTCTTCAGATTTTGTCAAGGTGGCTGTGTTTTCCTTGTTAAAGTACAACTATAAATGATTTACAGGAATATGTTTCAACTTACGTTGATAAATTAAAGTTTTTGACTGGTCATGCATGTGGTTTGTGGGTCTACTTTCACTTTCCAATATTGTTTCTGGGACAATAACCTTTTCATCATTGCTTGCTTAATAATTTTGTCTATGCTCTCACTTAATATTTTATTAAATCCAAATAATATTTGGTTAAAATCCCACTGTTTCCTATTCGTAAACTTGGAAATAAATTAAAAATCTCTATGGCCCACTTCAGCAAGAAGTAGTTACAGAAGACTAATCTTCACCCTGTTTCCCAGGATCATAAGAATATTTCCAAGAACAGGAATAGGAAAATGAAAAAACAAACCAAGAGCCAAAAGCCATTTTTTATCTTGTTCTTAAACCCTAACACAATAATGAAAAAATAAAGACTGTGTCCTGGAAAGTACAAGCTCTAGGTAAAAATTAACCTTGCCAACTTTGTCTTTTCTCCACTTCTGGCTACCTGTCTCTACTCTCAGACCAATCTGGGCACCCTTATTCCCCTGTGGGAAGTTACACAAGGGCAGATCAAGACAAGCGACCTTTCCTGATATATATTTCTTTCTCAACCTCTGATTTATGTAATTAAAAACTCAGAACCCACTATTCTCAGAAAAGCCACAGGTTTTCATTTCTTTAATGAAACTAATTTGCACACACAATGCCCCACTTGGGACAATTGTCAGCAGCCGCTTATAACTTTGCTTACTTCTAAGAAGTGAGAACACATTAAGAAGTCTGTTCTAGCCCCAGCCACAGGTACTCAGGAAAAAAGTCAGAAAATGTTAAATAAGGTTTTTCCCTCCTCTTATCCAGACTGGGACCCTAACACTTCAGTCAGGTCCAGGACATTAGATACCTACCACCAGGCTCTATTAACAGATTTAAAAGGGGCAGCCAAGAGACCTATCAATCTTTCTAAAACCACCAAGGTTCTCCAGGGACCCAGGGAATCTCCGGGGATGTTAACCTACACCCCTTTTAATCCTTCAGCTCCCGAGAATGCTCAAGCTATTAACTTGGCATTTATGGCTCAGATGGCTTCAAACATCTGGAAAAAAGCTGCAGAAACTGGAGGGTTTTGCAGGAATAAATATTTCTCAGCTGCTTAAAGTAGCCTCTGACTGGTCTTCTTGTCTTAATGAAGAAGGCACAGTTCTGCTCAACCAAGGTCTCCTACCTGTGATACTCACTAACAAAGGGTAAGATCTGACCTTGGCCTGGAAAGAAGCCATTCTTCAAATTATGACAACAACCAGGAAATTCCTGAGGGTGGCGGGGTATTGTCAGTTATGAATCCGTGGTTTTGCTGAAATTGCCAAACCTCTATACACTACCATGGCAGCCCCTGCAATGGACTGCTACTGAGGAACAAGTATTCCAGCTGTTAAAGATGGCTCTCACTCAAGTCCCGGCTTTAGCCCTTCCAGATGTTCCCAAGCCTTTTCACTTGTTCATTCATGAACAATGAGAAATTGCAAAAGGGGTCTGTACTCAGACCTTAAAACCCTGGAAAAGACCAGTGACTAACTTGTCAAAAAGACTGAACCCAGTAGCCTCTGGCTGGCCCTCTTGTCTCTGGGCCATTACAGCCATGGCCATACAGATAAATTAACTTTTGGCCAAAACCTGGCTTTGACTGCTCCCCATGCTAATGAATCTTTGCTCCAAGGAGCCTCTGGCTGCTAAATGTCAAATGCTCATATCACTCAATATCAGAGTCTCTTGCTTGACCAACCAAGACTAACTTTCTCTCCTACTCAATCCAGCCTCAATCCAGCCATCCTGCTGCTAATAACAATCTGGAGATGCCAATTCATGACTATAAAGATGTGTTAAACATCTCTAAGGCCAGCCGGCCCAAACTTCGGGACACTCCCTTAAGCCAGGCTGATGCTGACCTGTTCATGGATGGTAACAGCCTGGTAATAAACGGAGTCCTCAAGGTTGGCACAGCAGTAACCACAGCTCACAGCTCACAATATAATCTGGTCACACACAGTGCCTCAAGGTACCTTGGCTCAGAAAGGTGAACTAGTTGCTTTGACTCAGGCTTTGGGCTTGGGGACAGGAAAGTGAGTAAACATCTTCACTGACAGCTGGTATGCTTTTGCCACACTTCATGTGCATGCCATAATATACAAGGAACAAGGACTTCTTACCACTGTAGGTAAGAATATCAAAAAGAAGAAGGAAATCTTAGCCCTCCTAGAGGCTATATGGCTCCCCACAGAGATAGCCATCATTCATTGCAGGGGACACCAGAAATTTAACACTCCAGAAGCAACTGGGAACAGCCCGGTGGATCAGGTGGCTCAGAAGACAGCAGAACTCCCAATTAAACCCCTAACTATCTTGATAATTAAAACCTTTCCAATTCCTTCTTTGCCAAAATAGTCCACCTATACCCAGGAAAAAAAGAAACAGGTAAATCTAGCAGGAGCTTACAAAGACTCCACTGGATAATAAGTTTAAAACTCTAAAATTATTCTGCCTGGAGCCTTAAAACATACCTTGGTAAAACAACTACATTCTACTACCCATTTGGAAGGTACTAAAATGACTGAGCTGTTAAACCATTTTTATTATATTAATAACTTAAAAACATAGCTACAATGACAGCTGCTATGTGCCTGGTCTGTGTCCAAGTCAATACAAAACAAGGACTCGGACCTCTGGGCGGCATCAGGGCTCAAGAAGTAACC
>CAUYQG010281276.1:0-16767 GCA_963574415.1 Tarsius wallacei | reverse complement strand
GGCTCAGGCAATCCACTCACCTCAGCCTCCCAAAGTGCAGGATTACAGGCTGAGCCACAGAGCCCGGCTCACATTTTCAACAATAATTTCAAGGCAGTTGTCTTAAAATTCACTATTCAGACATATATTGAGAAATAAACTAGTCACAGCTTGCGAAATATCTTAACTCCAATGAAAGCCAGATTGATTTTATTAAGGAAAAATTATGTAGTATTATATGACTAGGTGAGCAACCCAGAACAAATATATGCAATGTAAGTAATGAGACTGCCAATCAATGATTAGTGAAGTACTTAAATGAAAGGCATAATTTATGTAGAACTAATTTTATTCTCTTCAATTAAAAGCAGACATATTTGAAAAGTAAGAGACTTGTGGTAGGCCAAGTAAAAGTACTGGTAATTGAAATGTCATGTTGAAGCCGGGTTCGGTGGCTCAGCCTATAATCTCGCGCTTTGGGAGGCTGAGGTGAGTGGATTGCCTGAGCCCGCAAGTTCCAGACCCGCCTGGGCAACTTGGTGAGACCTCATCTCTATGATAAATCAAAAAATTAGCCAGGCGGGGTAGTGCACGCCTGTAGTTCCAGCTACTTGAAAGGCAGAAGGCGGAAGGATTGCTGGAGCTCAGCAGGTCGAGGCTGCGGTGGCCGGGAGCGGCCACTGCACTCCAGTCTGGGTGACAGAGTGAGAGTCCAACTCAAAAAAAAAAAAAAAAAGAAAGAAAGAAAGAAATGTCTTCTTGCACAACAATAATAAGCATGCCTTTGGAATTGGAATTGGTGTGTTTAAATTGCCCACCCTGAGTCACATTTTGGTAAATGACTTGAGATCAAAAGGCACTCTTTGAAAGAACTGTGTAAATGTTTTCAGTGAATGTCTTTCCTGCCAGAACTCATTTTAATGTCCCCTTGGCTCAGACTTTTGGCTGAGGTCGGGAACAATAGGCGCTAAGCACCTTTACATTAAGTGTTCAACTGTCTGTGCCACACTTGCAAAAGTCTTACTCCGAATCCTGTTCTGCTTGAATTAGGCCACCCACCTAACTTCAGGTACAGAAAGGAAGCTGTGTGCCCCATCCTCTGATGAGGGAGAGGCAGAGTTGTTTTCTTCCCATTTTAAGCCAAGTGATGAGAAGCTTCAAGAAAATCAAAGAGCTTGACCTATGCCCTTGGGGTTGGATGGTATAGGACCTGATGTCAGACTGTGTTGGTTCATTGCAATGGTTCCTCTCCTGCACGCCAATAGTCCCTACCCCCACATTTGCAATAACCCTTCTGAATGAAATCTCCCCTTACTAAGTCTGGATTTGTTATTTATTTGCCAGGGCTTGAAGGGAATGGGGAAGAGGAGAGTCGATCAATGCATGCCTAAAAGACAGGGAGTTGAGTGCGAGTGCAAGTCTGTAGGTCAAAGTTGGTGAAGACACACCTTGAATCAAGAGAATTGTAGGTGAGAAAACTCAGGAATGACTGAGGCAAAGGGGTAGAAAGAAATGACTCCAAAGAAACATAAAGGCACCCCACGGGACAAAAAAAATCAGCATTGGGAATGTGTTACATTGAGCCCACTAATGCCCAACCATTGGCAAGACCTTTTTGCTCATTTTTTCCCTTTTATCTTACACGGGTATGTCTCAAAACAGTAGCTGATAAAGGTGGAATTAGATGAAGGGAGAAAATGACCAAGAAACTGACCACAATCTTGTCCTCCAAACTTGAAACTCTTAGGGCTAGAAGAGACATTTTTAGATTAAATGATAATTCTGAGTTTTGACATTACAATGGACTAGACTTTTTAAAAATCTAAAAGTGATGAGGAAATTTGTGTACTCCCTGATAATTCCTGGAGTCAAGAGTGAGAACATTTATGCCACTAATTGACTTTGATGAAAGTGTGGGCAAAGAATAATGTTTTTTTCTCAACAAATGCTTTAGTTTACATACAATGCCTCCATAGTACCATGCATTGTCAACTATTTTATTTTTGTTGTTCCTATTTTTAAAATGAGAAAAAAAGAAAAGTGAATATACTGATCATAATGATGAAATATATACTGAGTATCTACTTTGTGTTAGGTGTTGGGGATACACAGCCAGGTTTTCCTGTGTGATAACTGTGATGGTTAATATTATGTGTCAACTTGACTGGAACAAGTGGTGCAAACGTAGTTCTGGGTATGTCTGTGAAGGTGTTTCTGTTGCGATTAAAGTTTGCCCTAGAAGACTGGGTAAAGTGGATTGCTTTCCCTAATGTGAGTAGGCATCTCCCAAACACTTGAAGATCTGAACAAAACAAAAATGTTGAATAAAAGGGAAAAATTGATGACTAATTGCTTGAGCTAAGTCTTTTTTTTTTCTGTCTTTGGACTTGAACTCAAACTGAAACAATGGCCCCTGGTAGGTCTTGAGGCTGCCAGCCTAGAACTTATCAGGTCTCCTGGGTCTCAGACCTTTGGATTGGACTAAAACTACATCATCGCCTCCCCTGAGTCTCTGCTTATCAACTGTAGATCTTGGGTTCTTGCCAGCCTCCATAGCTGTGTGAGTCTACTCTTAATAATAAATCTCATTACATATATATGCACATTCATATGCACACCCTATCAATCTATTTCTCTGGAGAACCCTAACTAATACAATGTCACTATCCTAAAAGTCACACAAATAAATGTGGGTCATAAGTGCTATAAAACATATCATAAGCAGATTTAATCTAGTCATCAAGCTGTAGAGAAATATGTACTTATCTGGCTTCAGACTGAAAAATAATAACAATAAAATAAAATCTATTGACCACTTAGAAATCCTATTTATGTTCCATGTTGAACATCATGCCTCACTTTTTTTAAGTGGTGGAGAGAGTGTGGTGTGTAATGGTGAAGGATGGGTGCTAAACCAGACAATGTGAGTTCAATCCTAGTTTTGCCACTTATTTGATATCAGATGAGTTTTTTAAATGCTCTTTCATTTATTTTATTCATCTGTAAAATGAGGTGTATTCGTTATCTACTACTGCATAACAAATCACCTCAAAAACTAGTGGTTGAAAACAGTAAACTTGTATTGCCTCATGGTTTCTTTGAGTCATGAATTCAGAAACAGCTCAGCAGGATAGTTCTAGTTTGGGGTCTCTTATGAGGTTGCAGTCAAGATGTGGGCTGAACTTCATTGGAAGGCTTATCTGGGGCCAGGGTTTCCATAGCAGCTCACTCATGTGATGCTTATTGTTAGTAGGTAGGCTTGGTTCCTGCCCGCCTAAGGTCCTTTGTGAGCTGCTTGAGTCTTCTCACAAGATGGTGACTGGCTTCCTCCAGAGTGAGCAAGTCAAGAGAGCAAGATGGAAGCCACAGTGTTTCTTATGAGCTGGCCTCAGAAGTTGTGACACACAACCACTTTTGTTGTTGTCCTGTTGGTTATACAAGTCAACTATCTTCACTGTGGAAAGGGTGACACAAGAGCATGGATACCAGAAGATGGAGATAATTGAGAACCATCTTGAAGTCTGGCTACCATTTGGGATAATAACATACTTAGACCCGATAGTGTATTCTGTAACATATTCACTAATTTAGTATGTAAGGCACTTAGGGATTATTTAATATGTAAAGCACTCAGTAACTATGACCTATTATTATAATTTTTACTTTCCCTGAGTCTCACTCTTCTTTTTCCAGGGTGAAATATTTCCAGTCAGCAACCCAACTATCTTTCCCATTAATTGATATTATTAGAACAGAAAAGCACACTCCGCTGTTCTTACATATTTTATTCACTTCTAATCAACTGCCTACCTAACACTTCATCTAGGTTTGGCAAAGAAACTTAAATTCAGCCAAATCAAAATCATGATATTTAGCCTTAAAATGCCAGCATCCCCTTTCTCAATGAAAGCAACCACCATTTACCCAGAAACCCAAGAGTCATATTTAACTTGTCCCCCCCCTTCTCCTAATAATTATTCCATAATCATAAGCCTTATGATCAAGAGGAATTGGAAGTACTACTGTCAGGGAGAGTTAACTTTTAGCTTTAATAGCAAAAACATGGAACCAACAACCATGCTGCCCATCAAAAGAGGACTGGATAAAAAAAAAAATGTGGTACAGCCATAAAGAAGAACAAAATTATGAACTTCGCAGCAATCTGGATGGAATTAGCATCTATAATACTGAGTGATGTTTCACAGAAACAAAGAACTGAGTATCGCATGTTCTCACTCATAAGTGGACCTTGAACAATTATCGTAATACTATTAGAAAATGATTGACAGTAATGGGAAACTGCGGGGGGGCGGGGTGGTGGGATTGGCAGTAGTGGGAATCTACCTGGGGAAGGGGGGGCACACCTCATCAACAGGGGTACCTGCACAATGAATATTTGTATACCTAACCCTGAATTGTACCCTACAATTTTAAAAATAAAAATAAAACTTTTAGCTTTGTGTTAATAATTATTACAACAAATAAATGCCAAGTCAGCCACCTATGTACTTCTTTACTCTCTCTTCATTACCCCTAAGCTGTCATTATGAAAAAATATGAAAGCCAGGCTCGGTGGCTCAGCCTATAATCCCGTGCTTTGGGAGACTGCGGTGAGTGGATTGTCTGAGCCCACGGGTTCGAGACCCGCCTGGGCAACTTGGCGAGACCTCATCTCTACAATAATCAAAAAATCAGCCGGGCATGGTAGCGCGTGTCTGTAATTCCGACTACTCGGAAGGCTGAGGCGGAAGGATCACGGGAGCCCAGCAGGTTGAGGCTGCGGTGGCTGGGAGCAGCCACTGCACTCCAGTCTGGGCGACAAAGTGAGACTCCAACTCAAAAAAAAAGAAAAGAAAAAATATGACTACAAATGAGACCCAGATGCAGAATAGGCTCTGCAGCAACTTAAGAAAAGCACTTGGCAAACAAGTCTTCATTATCTAAGGAAAATAAATGCCTATTAAAATCTATTTGAAGATTATATTTTCATGGGCATAGAGTGTATGTTTCACTATAATAGCAAACTATCCTCTATCAAAAATGGGCAATGAGCAATTTTTGACTAATATCTTTTGGAAGAATTTTCTAGCAGATTCTTCCTTAAAAATTTTACTGCGTCTGTATAAATGCAGGAAAGATCTGGCAACCCCAGGATTTAACTTCAAAAGATAAAGCAACAAAGAGAGACCTCGGGAGCTATTAAGGAAACATCAGTATGACTCAGATTTCCTTCTGTCATTTGCAGGTTCAATTTTGTTTGAAAACAATTCTGGGGTGGGGGCGGGAGTGGGGTGTCTTGGAGCAAACAATTGTAGTCCAATTACTTAACTCTCCTTTTCAGAGGACTGCCTCATGAGATTCCTGACAGGTTATCACTATAAATATATGATCTCTAAACTGAGTTGCTGATAAATACTGAGTGGCGGCCGGATAAACATTTCATTTCCGACAAATGACTGTAATATACAGTATTTGGTCTTTATTCTTGGTTGGTGCAGAGCAATAGATTTGACCTCTAGGGCAGGCCAAGGGTTGGCCAGTCACATGTGTAGAAGTTGAGACAAAGATATATCTGAATAGAAGAGTATTTCCTTGGCCCATAGATTGTCCCAGGGTGTTCCTGAGAGCATGGCCAAGAGACTCTCAAACATTTTACTTCTCCTGTCATATCATCAAGGAACACATCCCAGATTTCAAAACCATGCTTGAATATGGTAAAAGCTTTTATCCCTTGCCAAATTTTAAAGTAGTCATATCAGACAGAACCGACATATTTTGGTAAGATGAAATAAATTTCCGTTATGTTTTCTAGAGCTTAATTACGCTGCTTGACTATTATACATTTTGGTATACACTGTTAATTTGAAAGATGAGGTGAGAATTCATACAGTAAAAATTAGTAAATAGAAATGCAAGTTTAAATCACAGCTAATTTTCAGTACTACTACTAGTAAATGTTTTAGTGTTCATGCAACCTGTTTAAAATGACTATTGTCTCAAAATATTTTGGTTGGTTCTTACTTTTTTTTTTTTTTTTTTTTGAGTTGGAGTCTCACTGTCACCCAGACTGGAGTGCAGTGGCCGCTCCCGACCACCGTAGCCTCGACCCGCTGGGCTCCGGCGATCCTTCCACCTCAGCCTTCCAAGTAGCTGGAACTACAGGCGTGCGCTTCCACACCCGGCTAGTTTTTGATTTATTGTAGAGATGAGGTCTCGCCAAGTTGCCCAGGCAGGTCTCGAACCCGCGGGCTCAGGCAATCCACTCACCTCAGCCTCCCAAAGGCGCGGGATTACAGGCTGAGCCAACGAGCCCGGCTTTGGGGTTTTTTTGAGTCAGGATCTTACTCTGTCACCCAGAATGGAGTCACCGCTCACCACAGCCTTGTCCTCCTGGGCTCAGGTGATCCTTACACTTCAACCTCCCAAGTAGATGGGACTATAAGCACACGCCACCACACCCTGGCTAATTTTTTTTTTTTTTTTGGTAGAGTTGATGTATCTATGTGCCCAGGCTGGTCTCGAACTCCTGACCTCAAGCGATTCTCCCACCTGGGAGAATCCACCACGCCTGCCCAAATTTGTATTATTCACTGGCAAGTTTTTTACTAGAAGCAGCAGATGTCATAAAAATGATGTGTGCTTGTGGAAGGAGGTCATTTTAGCTTAGATTGATCAGTTGTGCTGCCTATTCTGTTTCCCACTCAAATTCTTCCTTCCCCCATCTCTATTCTGTGTTGGAGAAGGCTGCAGTCTATAGGCAGCATCACCTGGGGCTTCCTTGTCTGCTGGTGTCCACTGGGTCCAGCAATGTTAGTAAACAGTGTGTGATGGAAGATCTTTGATGGGTGAAGTATGAACAGAGGCTGCCTTCTTCAGCTCTAGATCTTGTTGAGACCCCACCCCCACCCCCCCCACCCCTGCCATGGCTCACTAAGTTGTCCCCTCCTCTTGGGGACCTGTGGGTAGTAATGGCTTCCCACCGTTGTTAGTTCAGGGGTGCTTTGTTACCCTTGTTAGTTTCCTTAATTCTGCTCATCACTCTGTGTATAGCCCTTTCTTTTCAAAGTTTTCCTTGGTCAGACCCTTTGGATCTGCTTTCTGTTTCTGCCAGCACTCTGATTGATGTAGGCATACAAGTGGAAGCGATTCAAGTTTGTAGCTCCGAGGCATTTTATTGGAGCCCACATCTTGGAACCATGCTGTCATCTCATTTCCTGGTTAATCCCTAAGCACCCTCTGGTGTCCTGGCAATGTGCTAGCTTGGCTGGCTGGACAACATTTCCCCAGACTCTCTTCCCTGTGTCTTTCTAGTTAGAGTGGGTAACAGCGACTTTCAAAAAGAGAAAGGGAATAACATCTAGGCTCCGAGGACCTGTGGAGAGGCACCAGGTACTATGGCAGCTGGTGCCTGTCGGCATTTACCGGTTGGCTCCCCTCTTTATTGTGCTGTACCTGGGTCTGCAGCAGTTGCATCACCCCTAGATCCTCCCTTCGCTCTTTCATGCTTAGGCCAGGGGTATGTTTAGCTCTAAGACTAGTAGTGCCAGCTACCCCTGTAGGATACCGCATCATCAGCTTTGGAAGTGACGACACTCATCAGGTTCCAGTCTGTCTGTATGGGTCTAGCTCGTATGCATGGGTTCCAGTTCCTTTATTCCCCTCCGTGATTTCTCTTCTGTCATCCCTTCCTGCATGTAGCCCTGAAGACTCAAGGTCAAACGCCAGACAGAAAGACTGCAGTCCTATAGGGAATGCCTAGCCCATCCCCATGATTGCCTGAGGTCAATTCTTGTACAATATCAATATTTGTATGATAAAGAATATATAGAGTCGGTTCTGGGTCTCCCATCAGACCCGGACATGCTTATACCACCATTCTTTTATCTTCCCATATGTACATTAGATGTTTAAATAGTTTCTGCTATTTGTCTTCCTTTTTTATTAACACTATTTCAACTATAATTTCAGATCCTCATTACCTTCTAAAATATCTTAGAAATAACACTCTGAAATCGTATTCCTTTGAGAACATAATTAACAAATTAACATCAATCTGGATGCCTGCTTTGAGGCCATTAGCATCCCACAGAGGCTATGATTTGTAAATTAAACTAAAATTCAAATAGCCTTTTTTTGTTATGTCTCAAACTATTGTGTGATAGTTATTAGGCTTCTGTGAAGATATTTTTAAATTATTTAAACTTAAGTTTTAAATGACCTGGCCGTTTCATTTATTCATATTAATGCCATTATTTCTCTCCTTTTAACCATCTTTTCTCTTCTTTTTTCTCTTCAGTTATATGGATGTCTACATTGGTCAGAAAATGGGTATTATCTATTATTGTAATAAACTGCTATACTATACCATATTAGAAGGTAAGCAAGCTCCTTCCATTCCAGTATTTATCAGTGGAAGGTCAAGACCTTTTTTCATTGGGGACCAATAAAAATCTCTTCCACCTGAGTCCATTTCTGATTGTAACATTCACTGCAAACACAAAATTTTTCCATATTCTTTTTATATAAATTTTCGCATAATTTAAAATCCATTATTATGTCATTCATATCTCAAGTGGGGTGTGGTGTGTGTGTGTGAGAGAGAGAGAGAGAGAGAGAGAGAGAAAGAGAGGGGGGAAAAGAAAGCATAATAATTAACCTAAATGATTTTTATATTCTAGAAGTGGCTACATTCCTATTTTCTTTCTTATTTTGGAATTTATCCAACAAAGTTGACTCCAATGCATAGAGTATATTAACTGTGTAATATTTATATTTGACAAAATATTTGGTAACAACATTCACAACAAATTATGTGAGGACTTTCTAAGAATGCCTTTGCTTTTATGGATCATGCACTATTGTGAATTTATACTCAAATATTTTTATATTAAAAAGGGGGAAGTTTATTTTTGTAAAGGCAAGTAAAATAAACATGACTAGCATATCTAAGAATCACAAGACCTTTTGTTTATTTCAAAAGGAAAAAGAAGGAAAAAACCTAGACTCTTAACTTGTCAATTTGTGAAAATAACTGAGTAAACAAAGTAATTATTTAGAAAAAAATATATTTCAAAAGCTTTTTATACCAGACTGAAAAATATTATTTAATGTAGCCATTAAAATTGGATTTTCTTTTGTAAGTGAACTTTTTCATATAAGATAAATAAGAACATTCATATTAATAAGAACATGCATTACCTTATTTAATTAAATGCCATCCACAGTGGAACTCATCAATCTGAAGAGGTTAATGGACTTGGACTGTTAGATCCTTATAAAAGCTAAGTCAAGATTTTCTTCTAATTTTAAAAATCATTTTCTAAATCAAATGCACATATATTGACACAGTCTTCATTTTAGTTAAAATATGTTAATATTAAAAGTAATTGGCATGAAAGCTGGACAATGTTCTATTCCACTAATTGTATAGTCATGGGTAGCTCACTGCAAATAGATGAAAAACAGGATCAGTAATTTCCTGAGCCAGAGCTCAGTTTGTAATTAACACAGTTTGTTTTGGTGCAGTGAAGAAAGGGGAGATAAATAAATTCGTAGGAAGTTCAGCCTAAATTAACATTAAACTTTCCATAGTAAAATATATTTTGTATAGTATTAATTTACTACCAACCAATTGATTTCATTTGTATGATAAGTATTCCATAATCCCCTAAAGTATAGGCAAGCATGACAAACAACAACACTAGAGTATTATCTAAATTTTCAAAAACATAGTAATTACTGAAAAGAAGCAGACAACAATTTATGTTCTGTTTTCAATGTGGAACAAAGGAAAGAAGTCATTTGCCTCGTGAATGTTATTTCTTGCTCAATGTAACAATTACAGTACTGAACATTTTAGAAAATCACTGGTATTTCAACAGAAGATGAAGATTATCAAGTAACATTTAGATCCAGAATTCCTAGTGGGAGTCTATGAAATAATAAAAGGCAATATGCTCATTTCCTCTCCAGGAAACAAAGTAATCAAATTATCCTATTTTAAATAGGATTAATACTATTAGTTTTTGAATTGATGTAGATGGATTTCAATACTTTCTATTTTGTAACATTGAAATCACCCTTCCACATATTGTGATAATATTAAGCATGCTGTTTTTCTTGGATTAGTTGCCTAACACTCTACTCTTAAGGGATTTATTTATATATTATATACTATACATTATACATTATATATTATACTACTATTAGGTGATTTATATAGTCAATTTTATAGTTTGATATCATAACCATGGATGTTAGTTCTTTAACTGTCTTAACATCTTAAAATAAATAGAACAAACATTTAAATGCATCAGTGTGAATGTATTTATATGTCTCTAAAATTTCAATCACATACTTCATTCTGTTGGTTTTTAGCAGCAATAACTCACAAGAGAAATTTGGGAATTATACTACAGAGTGACTTTCCTACGTGAATTCAAAGACAAACATAGTGTTGATTTAGGTCTAGTAAAATTTATTGCCAGAAACACTTCTTTAGAGTTCTAAGTTTATACAAAAATAGTCATCACACTTTTTCTGACTCACATTTTAATTTTATGAAGTAATGTTATGCTATGTAGACTCTACTGCATGAATTTCACTCCAGAATATAACTGCAAAGCTAGAATTTTAACACTGATCAATCTATTTTCAGGATTGTCTGCCATGAAATTCCTGATTGATCCCTTTGGTTGAACTCTGTTAACTGATTTCTTCTTTCTCTATTTAGATAGATTTATAGACCTATCAAATATCACATAAAGTCAGTGGTTTTGAATTGTTATTTAATGAGGCTTCACAGTCAGTGTTACACACTAATGATGTAAAAATTTTAAAAGCAAGTTTGGAGAATAAAACTGACTTTAACATTTTATCCCTTAAAGAACTGAAAATCCTTTATCATCATGAGAACTTGTTCAAATATATATGCATATAAATTCAACTTAATACAGTGCATCTAAAACTTAAATAAAAAGTCTTTTTTTTTTTTTAAACAAGCATGCTTACTGCCATTTGTTATATTTTCATGCTTCTATGTTATTCATCTATGGTCAAAGGACAGTAGATTTTTAAATAAGCAAACATTACAAGTCGATATGTTATCTGAATTTTAAGATAATCTTCCTAAACATATTTCATCTTCATTTTTTAATAACAGCTGCTTTTGTTACATTGATGAATAAGTTGTTTGATATTCAGCAGTTTGTGGGTTCCTTGAAAGGGAAGCCAGGATCACAAGGCTGTAGCATGGCTTCACCAAGAGCATGTGATGCAACACTAATCTTTTTTTTTTTTTTAAGACAGTGTGACTACAGGGATAATTAAGGGGTATACTGTAGACCCAGGGTGTTTGCACTTCAGCAAAGTGTTTGACAAGGTCTCTCATAAGATATCATTGAAGATGAGATGGAGAAGTGTTCGCTAGAGGCAAGGACAGTTTGATAGATTGAGCCCTGGATGAATAATCATAATCAAGAAATGTCAAGATGATCATAATCAAGGGCCAGCTCTGTCCTTGGCCCTTTGCTGATCAAATTATTAATGCCTTAGATGAAAATACCAAGCCCCTCAGATTTATAACTAACATAAAAAAACTGGATAACAGAAAGTTCTGGACAATTGGGTTGAATTTGCTAAGATGAGATTCAACACAATAAGTCCTTGATACTTGGTGTTTAAAAAAATTGAACAAGTGGAATTGGAAGAAATTTAGCTCAGCAATTTTAATGAAAATACGAGTCAACAGAAAGATATGACTCTCAGCAAAGCTATGCCGCCCTTGAGCAGCAGTACTAAAACAGTAATGTCCAGAGTGAGGAAGGATATTGTCTTACTCTGTTCAATCAGATCCCACTTGAAAAATTGTGTTTCATGTGCTGTGGGAGCTTGTTCAAAAGAAAGTGATCAGAACAGGGAAAGAATTCCAAAGCATGTGATATGAGAAACAGTGGAATAAAGTAGGAGGCAAGAAGACTGAGGGAATCCAAAATCATGGCTTTAAAAACATTTGAAGGACCAGAAGGAAAAGAAGGATTAGACTTGAGAAGGGTGACACTGTGACCATCCTCCCTCAGAAGAGGAAACGCTCTTTTTGCAGGTCAGTGTGAGCTTGTAAATGTAGACGGACTGAAGGAATTAGAAAGTCACCATTTTGCAACTGCCATTGAAATAATTGACTCAGGCAGGGATAATCAGTAGATACGAAAACCAATAAGACAAAAGGTGGTGAGAAATAGGATATTCACAGGGTGTCAAAGCATTAACCCACAGATTATGTTCTGCTATAGTATATTTTGAGAACACAATTTAGTTTTAATGTGATTAATATATTAGGAAACAATTTGAACATAATGCAGATTTTGTACTTGCTTATGTATGATTTAATCCTCAAAAGTCATCTTCTGTCACCCACTTGCACCTGCAAACTTCAGGATTTTTCAGGGGAAAGTGACCTATTTATATAATATATATATATATATATATATTTCTTAACCATTTAACATGTGTAAAACATGCGCACTATTTTTATAGGCTCTTATTTTTTCTAAAATGTACAATTAATGATTTTTGTGTGTATTGTGCCTCTAACTTGATTTTTCCCATAAACCCCATGGTTTTTATTTTGCAATTTTTCATACCTGATGATTTTTAGTACCACATCTGTGAAGTTATAGCAGACTCACTGTACTTGCTAATCACAAAGTTTGCAAGTATCCACAATAGAGTGAACTTGCTGTCTCTGCTTTATATGAAATGATCATTAATAATCTAGCCGGGCTCGGTGGCTCAGCCTGTAATCCCGCGCCTTTGGGAGGCTGAGGTGAGTGGATTGCCTGAGCCCGCGGGTTCGAGACCCACCTGGGCAACTTGGTGAGAACTCATCTCTACAATAAATCAAAAAATCAGCCGGGCGCGGTAGCGCGCGTAGTTCCAGCTACTCGGAAGGCTGAGGCGGAAGGATCGCCGGAGCCCAGCGGGTAGAGGCTGCGGTGGCCGGGAGCGGCCACTGCACTCCAGTCTGGGCGACAGAGTGAGACTCCAACTCAAAATAATAATAATAATAATAATCTGATATTACCCGCGGATTCGAGACCCGCCTGGGCAACTTGGCGAGACCTCATCTCTACGATAAATCAAAAAAATCAGCCAGGCGTCGTAGCGCATGCCTGTAATTCCGGCTACTCGGAAGGCCAAGGCGGAAGGATCGCCAGAGCCCAGTAGGTCGAGGCTGTGGTGGCCAGGAGTGGCCACTGCACTCCAGTCTGGGCAACAGAGTGAGACTCCAACTCAAAAAAAGAAAAAAAAAAAAATCTGATATTACATACCTCTTAATGAGATGGAATATGTAGCGCACACATAACCTATAAAACGGTCAGAAATGTCTATGTGGAATCTACTCAAGTCTATATAACTAAACAAAGTGGGATATATATTTTCATATACTCACATGCATATATGAAGGGTAGGCTCAGAATTCTAATTAGCACAAATATCATACTTAATTTGAAAACAACTAAAATGAAATCAGCTATGAGAAAAATTTGCAGAAAATTAGAAAAATTTAAAAACAGATTGGGTATTAGATGATAATAGGAAATTACTGCTTATTTTCCTAGGTATGATAATGGTATCATGATTATACAGGAGAATATCTTTTTCTTAGGAGATGCATAATGAAATTGAGAGAAAATAACCCAATGTGTGCAATGTGGTTATTCACCATGGTATTCTTTCAAAATCATGTCTTAAAGATTTAGCAATAAATAGTTGAAAAAGTTGAAAAAGTTGAAAAAGTTATTAACCATAATATTAAAAACTCTTAACTACTTGTAAGATGTTGTCTTTTTCATACTTTGGCTTCTCTTCAAATCGCTAACCATTTATGTTTCCTCTGTAAATGGGAAGAGAGTACATTTTATTTGCATCAATCTAAGACCATTTAAATATAAGCTTATCGCTCAAATGAAAAAGTTGGGAAGGGGATATTACTAATAAAGACATTTTCATGTTAAATATATTTTTTGTGGTCGACTCCTATTTGAAATGTCCATGTAAATTTGGCATTTTATATATATGTTTTATATATATATTCAAATATGTTTATGGGAAAAAATAGTCTAATTACTGTCAAATCAATATTAAAGTGCCTGGTATTCAAAAATATAGCACCTCTTAATTTAATAATGGACCTCAGGACACTGTATTGAAAGGCAACAAAGCAAAGAATGATTTATTTGTGTGAAACCTAAGATGATAAAACAACTTATAAATGTGAGAAGGGTATTCTGAGGAACCATGGCATTGGTGTGAAAAAGTGACCAATACTTTTAGAAACAATTTGTTAAAGTAAAACAAATGCAAAATCTGTGAAGATGTCTGTATAAAACATTAGTTCCAAGAGAAGAACTGAGATGTCTTTATGGTTCCTGGTCTTCTATTGAGTAATAATACATTAATCTTACTCCTACAACTCTGTTCCTTAGATACAAAATCTCACATGAGATTATGTCAAAGAAACTACTATCATATAAGTTTGTTTTAGTTAAAAACAATTTTAAGTTTTTAATAACATTGATTCTTTTTACATCGTGAAAAGGACAATTTCATTAAGAAAATATATCAGTAATGTGGCATCTATTATATAAATAAGATCTTACACTTGCTTTAGCATTAAAACCAAGTGTGGTAAACTGTTAATGCACTACAGTCACTTGCGGCTTCTTTACAACTCTTAACCACTTGTAAGGCGTTGTCTTTTTTATACTTTGGCTTCTCTTCAAATCGTTAACCATTTATGTTTCCTTTGTAAATGGGAAGAAAGTACATTTTATTTACATCAATCTAAGACCATTTAAATATAAGCTTATCTCTCAAATTTGAAAACTAATGACCAATGTATCAAAATTACAAGTTGCTACATCCTGATATATTCACTAAGAGTGAAATTTTCGTGTCATTTACAGGACATCTGTTTCTTAGAACCACAGACCACAGCAAAATTAATGTTTGTAGAGAAAATTAATGAAACAATGGGAATGAGGACCAGCTCTAGGTTCTCAGTATTGTTGGTGGTGAATTGGAAGGACAGCTGAATTCAAAAAAGCACATTCTGGAGAAAGGGTATGGCTTACGGTTGCCATGTGCTCACTATGTCTGATACTAGAGTGTTAAGAGTGAAGAGGGAGATTAGGAGACAATAACAAAAAGGTCATGAGAACAAGAGCAGTTTATGAACTGGTGGATGGAAGCACCTTGGGATGATTCTTTTGAACACTGGTGATAGTCAAGATATAGCTATTATTCTAAATTACCAAATGACTGCTCTCTTCCTCTCCAAAATCTATAACTACTGGAACTTAGACATCTGTTAAAAATTACAGCAGGTCATTCTTTACAGTGTTTTTTATTTTGTCTTTGAAGCTATCCCTAGACCATAGATGGCATCAGTCATTTGTCTTAATAGGACCCATTGTTGGAGAAATGCAAGAGAAAATAAACAGGTTTATTGAATTTTTTCTCACATCTCCTCCCCATTGGTTATTGCTAAATTGGACAGCACATACCCTTACCCTATGCTCTCTCCCTAGATTTCTAAAGCAAATAAGGAAACTATTTCTCCTCTGCCTTTTATGACCTCCCTACCCCATACCCCAGGGAACCTTGGAAATTTATTTAACTAGATTTCAGCTGGACAAAATTGATGGTTAGGAAGAGAAGGAAGCACATAATGTAGTTATGTGTGCCTCAATACTTCCTAGAAAGAGCCCTGCATGCCAAGTTCCCCTAAGGGGATGCCTTGCTGTTTTAAAATCCATAGAGCATCTTATAATTATACAACCATTTATGCCTTTTTCTGCTTTGAATTTCACTGATTTACTTATCTATCAGTATCACTAAAACCCATATATCATTTTTTTACCATTTATCAGTTATTCATGAATTTTATCATCTCTGAAGTATGTTCATCCAGAAAAAAAGCCCCGATTTGCATTTTAATTGATCAATGTACAGTGGTATCTGATCATACACATAGTGATTTCTGGATAAGTAGAAGCTTATGTTTACTAAGATTAAAATTATCTTTATTTTACAGTTCTTTCCTTTGATGTGATTTTCATAAATGTACTAAATAAATAGAGTACTAATTGTTTGCATGCCAACTAATTTTACCAATACCTGTATGACTAAGGTTGCCAGGTAAAATATAGTACACTCTTAAATTTGAACTTCAGATAAACAATTATTTTTCTTCAGTGTATGTCCTAAATAGTGTATGTATTCTTTTTTTTTTTTTTTTTTTTGAGTCGGAGTCTCACTCTGTCACCCAGACTGGAGTGCAGTGGCCGATCCTTCCACCTCAGCCCTCCAAGTAGCTGGAACTACAGGCGCACGCTACCACGCCCAGCTAATTTTTGATTTATTGTAGAGATGAGGTCCCGCCAAGTTGCCCAGGCGGGTCTCAAACCACTCACCTCAGCCTCCCAAAGCGTGGGATTACAGGCTGAGCCACCGAGCCCGGCTGTGTATGCATTCTTATATGTACAATTATTTGTTGTCTTCTGAAATTCAAAATTTTTTTTTTTTAGTTGGAGTCTCACTCATGCCACCACAGGCTGGAGGGCAGTGGCACGCTCCCGGCCACCACAGCCTCAACCTGCTGGGCTCCAGCGATCCTTCCACCTCAGCCTTCCAAGTAGCTGGAACTACAGGCGCGCGCTACCACGCCCGGCTAATTTTTTGATTTATTGTAGAGATGAGGTCTCACCAAGTTGCCCAGGCGGGTCT
>CAUYQG010281266.1:0-18729 GCA_963574415.1 Tarsius wallacei | reverse complement strand
AGTATTGAAAATGGTTCTCTTGTCGATACTGGATGTTAGGCCTTTGTCAGATATATAGTTGACAAATATTTTTTTCCATTCTGTGGGCTGTCTCCCTGCTGTATTGATCTTTTCTTTTGCTTTGCAGAAGTTTTTCAGTTTAATGAGATCCCCCTGGTCTATCTTATCTCTTAAGACATGAACAGCTAGGGTTTTGATAAGGAATTGGTTGCCTACTCTGATTTCCATAAAGGTGTCTGCTGCGTATTCTAAGATTCTTACAGTTTGAGGTTTTACTTTTAGGGCTTTGAGCCATTTAGAGTTGATTTTTGTGTATGGTTACAGGTAGGAGTCCTGTTACAATCTTTTGCATGTGGTCAGCCAGTTTTCCCAGCACCATTTACTGAATAGGGTCTCACCCCAGTGGTTGTTGGTGGAGGCTTTGTTGAAGATGAGTTGGTTGAGAAATTGAGGTTTTGCTTCAGGAATCTCTATCCTGTTCCATTGGTCTGTATGCCTTTTCTTGTACCAATACCAGGCTGTTTTGATTATTGTAGCCTTATAGTAAAGTTTAAAGTCTGAAAATGTGATACCTCCCACCTTGTTTCTTTTGCTGAGGATTGTTTTGGCTATTTGTGGTCCTTTATGTTTCCATATGAATTTCTATATTGTCATTTCCAGGTCTGAGAAGAATGATGTCAGTAATTTAATGGGTATTGCATTGAATCTATAGATTGCTTTGGGTAAGATGCACATCTTAACAATATTTATTCTTCCTATCCATGAGCATGGAATATTTTTCCATTTGTTTGTGTCTTCTTGGATTTCTTTTGAGGGGTGTTTTATAGTTTCCGCTGTAAAGGTCTTTTACTTCTGGTTAGGAAGATGCTGAGGTATATCTTTGTGTGTGTGTGTGTGTGTGTGTGTGTGTGTGTGTCTTTTGTGAATGGAACTGTGCTTTTTATTTGTTTCTCTGCCTGTTTGTTGTTGGTATAAAAGAATGTGACTGTCTTTTGCACATTCAGTTTGTACCCCGCGACTTTTATCGGTGCAAGGTTTTTGACAGATTCTCTTGGATACTTCTCAAAAGAAGATATATAGGCAGCCAACAGACACATGAAAAAGTGCTCAGCCTCACTCATCATCAGAGAAATGCAAATCAAAACCACATTGAGATACCACCTAACCTCAGTAAGAATGGCCATCATTAATAAAAAAAACAGATGTTGGCGAGGATGCAGAGAAAAGGGAACACTGTTATACTGCTGGTGGGAATGCAAACTAGTGCAACCTCTATGGAAAACAGTGTGGCGATTTCTAAAAGAATTAGACATTGACCTTCCATATGACCCAGCCATCCCCCTACTGGGAATATAACCAGAGGAACTCAAATTATTCTACAAAAAAGATACCTGCACATGCATGTTTATTGCAGCACTATTTACAATACCCAAAACATGGAACCATCCATGCTGCCCATCGAAATTGAACTGGATTAAAGAAAGTACATATACATGATGGAATGTTAAGCAGCCATAAAGAAGGACAAACATATGGACTTTGCAGCAACTTGGATGGATTTAGAGTCTGTCATACTCAGTGATCTATCACAGAAGCAAAGAACTGAGTACCACATGTTCTCACTCATAAGCGAATCCTGAACTTTTACCATAATACTATAAGAAAGGAGGGGAGAGAAATGGGGGACACAACATCAATAAGGGTATCTGATCTCAAACCAGGCAAAGTGGGGGCCAAAGGTAGGCCCAAACTTTACCTATGTGATGACCATTTGTACACCTAATCCTGAATTGTACCCCATGTCTTTAAAATAAAAAAAATTTTTTTTCTAGAAAAGAAGAAAAGAAAATGTTTCTCCTGTATATTATGTCACCATGGAATGTTACAGGAAGGAAAAACTGAGTCTATGGTTGACTTACGCAGTTTCTGTTCTTTTAACAACTGATTAGTTATAAGATTTTTTCAGCCAAAGTTCTTAATAAAGTGTAGATTTAAGATGTGCTAGCAGCCAAAATATACATCATTAATAGGGTATTATAAAGTGCTTTCTAGGGTTTATATATCCATAATTGACCTGTTTCACACTGATGGAATCTATAATGAAGTGTGGGTGCTGAAGAATTTATTTATTGTATTGTATATCTAAGATCAAAAATTTTTTTGTTTTTCAGCAATGCAAAAACTTAAGTTTTCTGCAAGTTTTGGATTCATTAGAATATTTTTAGTTATCTTAAGTTGTTTCTAAAAAGTGTCACATATTTTTTCTTTTTTTATTTTAAAGATGTGGGGTATAATTCAGGATTAGGTATACACGTGGTCATTGTACAAGTAAAGTTTTGGCCTCCCTTTGGTCCCCACTTTGCCTGGTTTGAGATCTGGTACCCTTATTGATGTTGTGTCTCCCACCCCGGCAGTATCCCACTACTGCCAATTCCTTTCTTATAGTATTATGGTAAATGTTCAGGGTCCGCTCATGAGTGAGAACATGTGGTACTCTGTCCTTTGTTTCTGTGATAGATCACTGAGTATGACAGACTCTAAATCCATCCAAATTGTGGCAAAGTCCAAATGTTTGTCCTTTATGGCTGTATAAGAATACATTGTGTATATGTGCCACATTTTAAAAATTCAGTCCAGTTTCAGTGGGCAACATGGTTGGTTCCATGTTTTTGCTAGTGCTGCAATAAGTATGCATGTGCAGGTATCTTTTTTGTAGAATGATTTGAGTTTGGGTATATTCCCAGTAGGGGAATGGCTGGGTCATATGGAAGGTTGATGTCTAATTCTTTTAGAAATTGCCACAGAGGTTCCAAAGAGGTTGCACTAGTTTTCATTCCCACCAATAGTGTAGAAGCATTTCTTTTTCTCCACATCCTCACTTAGCATCTGTTTTTTTTTTTTTTTTTAATTAATGATGGCCATTCCTATGGGGTTAGGTGGTTACTATTTCTTCATTAGAACATATGAAACAACTTGAATGTTTTATTATTGACTATTATTTATGTAGAGTATTTTAAAATATAATATTTATACATTTAGGACATTAAATATGGTATGCTTCTTTGTTCTATAATAAATGATCTATTAATTTTGAGTTTCACTTGCTTATTATCTATTATTACATAATGAATAGCCCCAAAACTTTGTGGCTTTAAAAAAGCAACAGTTTTGTTTGCTCATGAGCCTGTGAATTGGCAATTTGGTCAGGGCTTAGCTTGACGGTTCTTCTGCTGGTGTCTGTTCAGATCAGTCACGCAGCTGTAGTCATTTGGGGACTTCATTGGGGTGCATGGTCTCACATGGCTTCACATGTTAAGCTGGTTATTGACTTCTGTGTCATTATTGCCTCTCATCCTCAAGTTAGCTAGCTCAGGTTTTCTTATGTAATGGTCTCAAAGTTCCAAGAGAAGAAGAAAGAGCACTAGACTTAGAAGTTACACACTGTCACTTTTGCTGCATTCAATAGGTCAAAGCAAGTCATAGGGCTAACCCATCTCTTTCTCTTCTTATACAGGATACCAGTCTTGTTGGATTAGGGCCCAACCCCTATGATCTCATTTAACCTGAATTACCTTCCTGAAGGCCCTTTCTTCAAATACAAGCACAGTGAGGGTTAGGGCTTTAACATATGAATTTTGGGAGGACACAATCAGTTCATAATAGGAACTGACCAGGAATTTATAATAACTTCTGAAATAATCAGGGAATAGTTTTATGTTGAAACTTATTTGGTATAGACTGCTCCGATATGTTTTGTGGTTTAGTGGTATAACTGTCCAAAATGAAATTCAAGTGTCATTCATTATATTGTTACAGATAATATGCAAACTTTTTTCTAGTCATTCATACTGTACTCACTACTGCATATTGAGTGTATGTAATTAAATAATTTATTTCTTCTCAGGTAGGTCTCAGTGCATGTAGAGGTCCAGGTTGTAATTATTATTATTATTATTATTATTATTTTTTAGTTGAAGTCCCACTCTGTTGCCCAGGCTGGAGTACAGGGGTAGTCTCTCAGCTACTGCAGCCTTGACCTGCTGGGCTCAGGCAATCCTTCCGCCTTAGCCTTTCAAATAGCTGCAACTATAGGTGTGCACCACTATGCCTGGCTAATTTTTTAAATTTATTGTAGGTATGAGGTCTTACCAAGTTTACCAGGCTGTTCTTGAACCCCCGGACTCAGGCAAATCCTCTCTCTTCCACCTCCTAAAGTGCTGGAATTATAGGCATGAGCCACTGCACCTGGCCTTTAATGAAATTTTTGAAGCAGAGTAATTAGAAATACTTGAATGTTTACTTTTCTTTAACAACTGGTCATTTTGCCCTCTTTCCTTCCTATAAAAATGAAATCATGCTCCACAAATGTGGGTTTATACCTTGGCTCTTAACTTGATTAAGAGGATAATGGAGAATATGTGCATAGGATAGCTCAGATACTGAGAAAGTGTGCACCAGGAACCACCTGCTTTCCTTAAGGGCATTTTCTACTAAAATATTAATCAGACTATTTGTTGCTAAAGACAGAATTTCCATGTGAAGATTTTGGCCACCAAACATATACATACCTCAATTTTGCCATACCTTATATTTAACACACTAAAAGAGTACATTTAGAAATGCTCTTCAGAATTTTGCAACTTCTACTCCAGTTAATTTGGTTTATTGTTATTAATTAAATTCTGAAGACTCGGAAGGCTAGGTCATATCAGTTTCAAAGTGCTTTGGATGGTGTGAGGACTTACTTTTGAGGATATTACCGTTTCACCTGTCATCATTATTCCAGCATGATAACATGGAGTTGTTCTACTTTGCTCAGATACTGCCTCATCTCATTCTAACTTTGTGAGTAGAGACAATGTGGTATTTTAGAAATATTTCAGGGGAGGGTGGGTGTGGTGGCTTACATCTGTAATCCCAGAGATTTGGAAGGTTACGTAAAAGGATTTTCTGAGGCCAGACATTTGAGACCAGCCTGGGCAACATAGTGAGACCCTGTCTCTACAAAAAAAAAAAAAAATTAACTGAACATGGTGGTGTGTGCCTGTAGTAGTGGTCCTAGCTACTTGGAATGCTGAGGTGGGAGGATTGCTTGAGTCCAGGAATTTGAGGGTGCGGCAAGTTGTGATTATGCCACTTCACTCCAACCTGGGTGGCAGAGTGAGGCTCTCTTAAAAAAATAAAATAAACTAAAATAATTTTTTATAGGAAATATCCTCGGGAAAATTTTCTGTGTTATGGTTTGTAGAATTTCAATTTGAGAAGACTGTAGTTTTCTTTCTAAATTGTAAGATATCTTTTAAAGTAGACTCTGAGAATTGGAGAAGTGAAATAAGTCTCTGAGGATACATCTATGAGGAGGGACTAAAAATACCAAATTTATTTATTAAAAAATTGTTTGTTCTTACATGTTTTAACTTCATTTACTTTCAAAGTATTCTCTGTTTGATACAATACACCTATCAAGACACTTTTTCCACTGCAAAACAACAACAACAACAACAAAAAACCAGTTTTGAATGTGTCAATTTTGATACTTTTGTCATTTTTTTGTTTCACCTCTTCCACATTGGCAAAACATTTCCCTTTGAGGACTTTTTTCATCCTGGGAAACAAAAAATTTGGTTGGGGTGAGATCAGGTGAATAGGAAGGGTGGGGCACAGGGGTTATGCTGTTTTGGTCAAAAATTGCTGAACACTTAGAGTGGTGTGGGCAGTTGCACAGTCATGGTAGAAGAACCTGTCACCTGTTTGCCACAACTCCTCTGCAAATTGTGAGCAACCTTCTCAAAACGTCCAGTTAAGACTTTGGCTGACTGTTTGATACAGAGGAACTAATTCCAAGTGTACTACAATGGGCCCATCCTCCAAAAGATAATTCCATTTTGTTTGAGTCCTCCCTTATATAATTAGATGAGTGAATAAGATAAGTGCTTCCTTTTTAACCACGAAATCTATGTCCAATATGTCTTTATGTCCAGTAACCTGCATTTTCAAGGAACTACTTGAGTATAACCTAGACCAAGTACATATATTCATGTTACTGGTATTTTAAAATAAAAATTTATATGGATGTATTTATAAAATAAGAGGAATAAGCTAAATCTCGTTGCTGTGCTATTGCTACTAAAAAAGACAATGGAAACATTAAACGTGCTATTGTGAGAAAGTTTAAGGGAACTTTTGTTCAGTTCTTTCCATGTCTTTTAGTGACATCTGGAGGAAAAAAAATGAGAGAAAAAAAAATTTTTCTTTTTTTAACAATTTTTACTGAACTTGATGATTATCAGATTGTGAACATAATTGAGAGATTAAAATACTACATGAGGATCATATTCTTCATTCTGAAACCTCTTGGTCCTCTTAGAGGCAGGCATTATGGAAAATTGAGTAAGGTGGAGACTGTACTCAGATTTTATGGTATATTATTTTGAGTTTGCTTAGAAAGTTCAGGGAATATTTCCCTTTGGTAAAGGATTCTGAAGGTGAGTTGTACATAAAACCTTGTTTGTTTATTTATACATACATACTAAATATTGACATCGTTATTGTAAGAGTAATATTCTTTTAGGGGTGAAACATTTCCAGATATTAGTGTCTAAAATTATGGTTTTGTCTTTAGGTAGAGACAGATTGCCTGGTTGCATTTTAGGTCATAGGGACCAGATTCATCCTTGAAACTAGTTGTACACAAATTGTATATTAATCTTGACCACTTGCAACCAGAAGACAAAGCAGAAGAGAGATTTCCATGACAGAGGTAGCCTCTGGTCTACACATCTCTTTCTTTTCTTTAATCACATTGGAATCCATAACTAGAGCTGATCCAGTTAAACTTGATTTAACAGTTACACTCCATTTTTATCCTTAATTCAGTTTTTCTGTTGAAACAAGCATGTATGTTTCTTCTCATTGTCCCACACCCATTAAATATTGGGCAAAGCATGTATGTTTCTTCTCATTGTCCTAGACCCATTAAATATTGGGCAAAGTTGGCTTTAAATTTTTAAAAATATCACTGATTATTTATTCTTTTATCACTCTTTTATCTATAAACTGTATGTCTTGTAGTGATGAACTAAATACTGAGTCTGCTTTGTTTATTGGAGGGGAAAAAGCACAGAAAATGAAGTTTTTAAAAGGTTACCCTACACAGCTGAGAGGTCATGATCTATTGTTTCCTTGCTATAATAAACATGGGAAGCTTGAAAGGAAAAATCTTATGTGTAGATTAATTTTGGAAGATATCACTGAAAAGTCTAGGTTCCACAGTTAATTTCGTCACAAAACATCTCTACAGTTTTTCGATTCAGAATTCAAGCGCATGTACTCACTGTGGTATAGACTTATCTTTTGGTTGGCCACAGTGGCTCATGCTTGTAGTCCCAGCGCTTTGGGAGGCCATGCCAGGAAGATTGCTTGACCCCAGGAGTTCAAGGATAGCCTGGCCAACATAGCAAGACCCTGTCTCTACAAAAATAAAAAAATTAGCCAGTCATGGTGGCATGCACAGGTAGTCCCAGCTACCTGGGAGGCTGAGGTGGAAGGATTGCCTGAGCCCAGGAGGTTGAGGCTGTGGTGAGGGAGCCATGATCGTGCCACTGAACTCCATCCTGGGGAGAGAGTGAGACCTCAAGTAAAAAAAAAAAAAGTCATCTTTTCATATTCATTTCAAAAACAAAGCATTAGTTCAGGACTTTAGTTGACTGAAGAAATGGTAGTGAGAACTGAGTATACGAAGAGGAATCTGCAGCTGGATAGAAATGGTCAAAGCCAAACCAGATATGATCATACCATGCCTAGTCAAAGGAGGGTTTTCCCAGATGAAGTTTGTAATGAGCATATGCCTGAGGGACTGGCAGATGGTTTGAGGGTGGGCACCAAAGGTGCACCATTTGGGAGAACTAAGCGATATTCCATTATACCAATACATGAGTAACGTACCTATATACTGTGTTTAAGGCAACAGTGAAGAGATTATATATCCTTCTATTTATTGCTGATGGCTGTTTTTTCTTGATTATGTATTGGAATTAAATTGGCTGTCAGCGGACACCTAAACAATGTGGACTATAGCTAGAGGGCAGCTGTTGGCCTTTTCCCCACAAAACTGTGTGGTTTGGTAAAGTAGTGAGTGTGTGCTTTTAGCCACCTTAGTGAATAACAATCTTCACTCTAATGGACTTTCTTAATCTTTTTCACGTGATAAAAATCTGAATTGCCATATTGGCATGTGCTGTTTGTATGTGGCTCTTCTGTGACCTTTAAAAAAATAATCTGTAGGTTCTTATTTATTTTTTTCAATGTCTCTGAGGAAAACGTAATATCACCCTAAGCCTGGTTCTTATTCTTATTTGAGGTTAATGGGAATACCACCCTTTGGATGAAAATAATGAACTTACTGCAAATTGTCTATTTATAACAAGAAGGCTTCACTTAGGTGACTTGTCTATTTTGCCCTACTGGAAACATAATATTTTAACAGCTGCAACATTGCCCTGAGTTCATATAGCACTTTTCTTCTCTCCCTCCTTCATATGCTGAGTGACATGTGAGTTTTCTTTTCCCCCTGAAAGTGTAACATGTTTGGCAGCATTAGCGTGAAGAATGGTCCCTTATGTAAGTTATATAAGCAATTGGAAAAGTGACTCATGCTACTTACCCCCCATCTCGTTACACATGTACACAGGCTAGGTTTTTAATTTTTGTTTGTAATATTAGATTACTTATTTTGGAAGTTTAAAAAATTTACTGATGTTTTGAGGATCATGGAATTTTCTTGTTGCCTTTGTTTTTCTTAAACCTGGGTCCCACTTACCTATCTTATCTCTTATGGCATGGGCACTGGGGTTTTGAGCAGGAGTTGGTTGACAGTTCCAATTTCCATAAGGGTGTCTCCTGCACTTTCTAAGGTTCTTACAGTTTAAGGTTTTAGGTTTAGGTCTTTGATCCATTTGGAGTTATTTTTGTATATGGGGATAGGTAGGGGTCTTGTTTTAATCTTCTGCATGTGGTTAGCCAGTTTTCCCAGCACCATTTACTGAATAGGTTCTCCTCTCCCCAGTCATTGGTGGTGGAGTATTTGTCAAAGATGAGTTGGTTGAGAAATTGAGGTTTCGCTTCTGAAATCTCTGTCCTGTTCCATTGGTCTATATGCCTGTTCTTGTGCCAATACCAGGCTGTTTTTAAATGATCATTTTTAAAGATGGCGAATTATTTAGATTTTCACATTATATTAATCACTCTTCAAATATACTCCCTCATTAAATAGCCTGTGATGCTTCCAAATAAATTTAACGGTAAAATGCATGACACGATACAGTTCAAATGAATTTCAACATTAGAAATTCCCGAGCCCATGGAAGTTCTACTTCAAGGACTTTTCTTGAGAGTAATAATTGGCAAGTGCTATAAAACAGTCAATTACAAGTTTCCACGAGCAATTAGGAGCCAAAGCATTGTGGTCCTGGCTCAAAGATACCCCATACCAATCCATCATGGGCAGAGTTCACTTTGTTTTACATGACACTTGTGTATTTCATCAGGGGAAGTGCTAATCAACAAGCAATAACTTTTATTTCAACATTTAATCCTTATAAAGGATAAGTCCCTGGTAGCTCTTCCAAATGATCTCCAGGACAGGAAAAGAGAAGCCAGAATAAGCAATACAAACGTGTTGCCCCTCCAATGACCTTTATCTTGAGCTAGAGTTACTTCCTGATGTAGATGTTGGAGACAGTTCAGTTTGTATGTAACTTTAATCCAAACCAGCTCCCTAAAATGAGGTAAAAATGAAATTAGATCCCAAAGAACCAAGGGAGGGGTAAGATGGGCTGTGAGCTACAGCTAAGCATGGTTCATTAGTACCCCTGGCAGATTTTTCATTTTATCTTTTTGTATACAATGGGCTTACCTTCTGAGAATAAATAGAAGAAAAGAAAAGAAGAAGAAAAGAAGTGTGCTGTTCATCTACAAATTCAAAAGTTTTCAATTCACATTTACAGTAAAAAAAAAAAAGAGTTGAACAAAAGTATTTCAAGAGACAAAAAGAGTTTTATAATGAGAGACGTACTGAGATCTGGAAATGTGTCTCTAAAAATGTTGTGCCAAATAGAATAGGGAAAAACAGCTGGGAAAATGAGGTCACGAGCATAGAAGATCTTGCTCGGGATGTGTTATTAAACTTAGTGATGCATTAGTTTGAAGTTATGATATAAACTCCAGCTACCCTGTCTAAGCTGGTTTCCAAGTAAATAGCCTCTGATGGTCCTGACCTGTAAATTGTACCTCACCTGTCTAAGATTTCCAGAAAACCAGGAAATTCAACACCAAGCCTTTAGCCACAAAGCTTCATACAGAGTGCAAACATGACAATCACGTAATAAGAATTTCTTCAGTGAATTTGGACCAAAGTACCCTATTCTATTTTTTACTTCCTCAAAGATTTGTTGGAAAAAAACAATGGGAATAAGAAAAAAATCCCTAAGGTATTATCCATTTTAATTATCAAAAATACTAATGAAGAAAAAAGGAGAAATTGTAAATGTCTCAATTTCTTTTTTTTTTTTTTAGAAAAGGTAAAGTTTATCAGAATTGTTTTATGAAGTGTCAGATTTAAAGAGGCTATATGCTGGGAGAAATCACTGTCCATCTTCCTATCGAACACTTACAAAACAAACTGTGTAGGATAATGAAGAAAGAAAATACTTTACAAATCCGGTGAATAAGACTTTCTGACAGAAGGATTAAAAGCAGGAGGTGGCTGCTTTCAAAAAAGAGACAATGAATCCGTTTTGGAGGCAGAGGGATAGACAAGATGTGGACAACAGTAGTAATATAGTAGAGAAAGTTTGAGGAAAATGTAGAAAGAATGAGAAGCTCTCTAGTAAGTAATGTTATAGAAAGAGATATAAGTGTTTGGGGGAATTTGAGCAATCAATACTTTACAAATCACCGGATTTGTAAAGTATTTTCTTTCTTCATTATCCTATACAGTTTGTTTTTTTAAGTGTTTGATAGGAAGATGGACAATGATTTCTCCCAGCATATAGCTTCTTTAAACCTGACACTTCGTAAAACAATTCTGATAAACTTTACCTTTTCTAAAAAAAAAAAAAAAGAAATTGAGACATATTTACAATTTCTCCTTTTTTCTTCATTATATTAGTATTTTTGATAATCAATATATTCTCTTAAAAACAACGGAGGAATCAAACTAGATTAACATTTGTTGATCACTTTCTATATGCCAGTTCTTCTGCTAGTCATGCCCATCCCCGCAAGGTATGGATTAATTATAAACCCACTCCCGGAATGTAGATTTAATTCTCACAACCTCACCCCAACATATGAACATATAGCCCCATTTTATATGAAGAGAAACCAATAGTCAGGGTCAGTTTCTTGCTACATACAGATCACCATTATTAAAGACTAGTTTGACAACAACGGCAGTAAAGGCCAGTTAAAGGAGTGTGAATCCTGGAGAGGATCAGGCAAAGTCTGAAGCAACCAAAGAATTGGAACTAAATTAAGGAGCTTTGCTTCAAGTCACACGGAACTACTTTCCCGTCTCAGGAAAATACTGCGTCCTCTGGCCTCCAAATCCTTCCTCTGGATTGCTCACCCTGCCTGGAAACCTTCACCCTGCCACTTTCTCCCATGCAGTTCTTTTGGCCTAAAAATTTATAGGCCCCACATCAGAAGGCCTAGGCCAGTGCCCCCTAGGTAATATGGTTTTCCCTTTAGCCAGCTCCCAGCACTCTCTATGTGCTTGTCACAGTCACCACACTCACCACTCCATGACTTTTTGTCTCTCCATATGTCTCTTAATCCCTCTGGGCCATGAGCTTTTTGAGAGCAAGAGGAGTCTTTTTCACCTTTTTAACTGTGGGGCTTAATTCAGCGCCTGGAACACAGTTGCACATATTGTTGGGGGAAAAAAGGCTAGCCCGACGTGGTGGCTCAAGCCTGTAATCCCAGCACTTTGGGAGGCGGACGTGAGAGGATCATCTGACTCACAGGTTCGAGACCAGCCTGAACATGGCGAAACGTCGTCTCTACAATAAGAATCAAAAAATTAGCCGGGCATGGTGGCGCATGCCTGTAGTGCCAGCTACTTGGAAAGCTGAGGCAGAAAAATCACCTGAGCCTAGCAGGTCAAGGCTGTGGAGGCCGTGAGCATGCCACTGCACTCCAGCCTAGGCGACAGAGACTCTGACTCAAAAAAAAAAAAAAAAAAAAGGCAGTGGTATTAAAGATGAATAGGAAGATACATAATACATGACCAAGGTGAAAAGGCAGACCAGGTTTAGAAAGAAAAGTAAGGGTACATTCCTCCATGCTTGCTAGGTAAAGGGATGACTTTGTCCTTTGATGGGGAATGGACGAATTTGAAGGATCCAACAGTCCATGCGAGTCATACTTAGTGGAAGACTTAGTGACACAGCAAGGTAGGTGAAGAAGTTTTTGAAAAATGAACTGTGTCTCTTGGTTCTTTGCTCATTCTGAAGAGACTTTCCACTACACTTGGAAAGAAATTCAAGTTTTTGTCCCCTGTGTTATCTAGCCCCAACCTATCACTCCAACCTCATTGCCCATTCCTCTTCCTCTCATTTTCTGTGCTCCAAACCCAATCACCTCCTGGCAATTTCTGGAACATGCCAGGTTTATTGCCACCTTAGGCCTTTATGGGACTCGCTCCATTTTAACATGTAGGTTACCATATGTTCCTGGAGAACTTTTAACAATAACAGTATGTGAAATATCTCCTGCTTACCCTCAAGCATTTCCATGCTCTTTCAAGGCTTACTGGCCTCTGAATTTATGTTATTTGCTCGTTTGTTTGATAAGTACTTATTTTCCATGATTTTAACACTGGAATTTTAGGCTCCATGAGGGCCGATGCTTGATCTTTTCACTTTTGAATCCCTGATGTCTAGCACATAGTACATGCTTAATAAATATTTGTGAATAAGTGAATAAATTGATCGGCCACCTTGTAATTTTGCCACGTGGAGTAATCTGGGGGAATGGATAAACATGAAAATAATAACTAATATAATAGCATATATGTATTTGCTATATTCTGGGAGCTTTTCTAAGTGCTTCATGTATATTAATACATTTAGTCTTCAGAAAAAGCTATCATTATCCCAATTTTGCACATGAAAAACTAACACACTGAGTTTATAGCATATATTATAGCATACAGTATAATATAGGTACAATATAATGTTAAGATAAATAACAACATTTAGTTTTCTAACCAATCATCTAGCATGTTCTTAAAATTCACTGTTTCTACAGCCTTTGACCCTCCCATCTTGTAGGAAATTCTTACTCTTTCTTCAGAATTGAATATGCATTTTGCAACTACAGCATAGTTTATCTAAGGTGTCACTTGCAAAATCAGACATGCAACTGTTTTGTTCTCACAGAGCCTTCTCCATAATTGTGTTAAAGCTCATAGCACATTTAAACTGAAAATGTGCATTTACCTGACTGTCTCTCTGATTAGCCAGAACTCTTGGAGGGCAGGAATATTATCTTTTTGCTATACTATCATCACTGCCTGCCGTAGCACCCAATACAGAGTAGATTCTCAGAAGGCATTTATTAAACTAATTGCTACCATTATCCATAGCTGAGAAATTTAAAAAATCGTTTGTTCCTTCAAACTTAAGCATCCAAGTTTTCACCAGTTAAATACATTTTTTACACAATCTTGACATGACTAGAGTTTGACTTAAAATTTTTTTATTATGAAACAATTAGGTTAACTTAGATACATATTTCATATTCTAATCATGTCAAAGACAGGCATCCTGCAGACTATCTATTGCCTTAGAAATGTACATGAACTTGCTTTTCCTTAGCCATGTGATAAAAGCCTTCCCATGGGGTTTTGAATTCCCTTCACATATATAAGTAGTAGCTCATTTGGCTACTTCTTCAAGTCACTCTGTAATATACACTGAGTTCATTCTAGATAAGGAAACCTCTAGCAGTTCAGTATGGGATTTAGTTAAGCAGATGATCTAAAACACTGAATGTTTTCTTAAGTCTTATCCGAATAATCCAAACCTCTGGAGTCTACTATATTGGGCTAGAAATATTAGAAGGAGGAGTGTTTTCATAATATTTTTCAACACAATTTGTTTCTGGCTTTAGCCAAAAATAATGTAAAAGAGATCTGTCGACCCGTTAAGGTCCAAATTTAGATTTTTTAAAAAGGCTTGAAAAAAAAAAAGCCTTTGAAAAATCAAGAAGTTCTATTCTAGCTTGTAGTTAAGACAACAATAAAACCACAACAAAAGCGGCAAACACATTGGACATTTATCCTTTATGTTAATAAATTATGGTGTGGCTCCCATTCAGATTTGAACAGAATTCATTCAGTTTTCCCTGCCTCTGGCAAATTCACCTCAACTAAAAGGACTAAGAGATGATGAAGAGATAAGAGTTCTAAGGAGGACAGCCTATAATAAGAAACACAATAACAGGAAATAGGTGGTGGTCACACAAGCATCAGAATGTGCCTTAAGTGTGAACTTGGGGAAGAAAAGTACAAACAAAGCAATGACTGAGGCCAAGAAACAGAGCAGTCCTTTTGCTATGGAAGACGCTTCGCCTGCACCTTTACAATGTGTTGATTTTTCACTGTTGGTCGACTTTAATTGAATCTGTTCTAGGAAAGGGACCCCTCCAAAAATGTAAGGTACCACCTGGGCATAAATTTAAAATCTAATCTGCACACCTGAAGGTAATTTAACATTTCCAAAATCATTTTAAATGTTTAATTTATTAATACAGGAGCTGTTTTGCTTTTAGTGTTCTGTAAAGAAAAAGCACAATTTAATTATCTTAACTACATATGATATCATTAAATACTTGTTTGAAGTGGGCTAGAATTCCAGAAAGTTTGTGAGACCCAGCTCCAGCTGCATTATATTTAGGTGCATAATTCCAAACAAACTAGAGCAGAAATAAAACTGCCTGAAAAAAGAAAAAGCATACAGTCTAGAGTCAATCTCTTAAAAGAGTCATTGTGTAAGGTAACAGTATTTATTAGCCTATAGATGCTGGAATGTAAAATCCATATGAAGAAAATCTTTTCCATTTTCTTTTTTTAAAAACTAAATTGATATCACCTGCCATGATCGTCTACCTTATCCATTGAGCTATTTCTGTCATTTTTACAGTCTCTAAATTTAAAGTCTACCCTCAAAGAGCAAACTTGTATCACCACAGAAAATATTCAAGACTCTATAAGTGACTTTGAAAATGGAGCTCAAAAGTCACCTAAATTGAACAAAATGCATAGTATTCCAAGGCACGGAGAGAGAGTGAAGTAATGCCAGAATGTTGCTAGGGTTGGTGTTCTTATTTTGATTTTTCTTAATCCTCCATATTCCCATCACAATTGTCCTGTTGCGTTTACCATCCTCCCCCCAATTTCCAAACCATTTCTTTTCCATTGTCCCTAAAACTATTTCGAATGAACCCAAATACAGTTATAAGATGTGCGTCTGCATAACTAACTGGCCCATTTGTGAAATACGGTGCTCATTACTGAGAGTGGAATTGGTAGGAAATTTGAAACCCATTTAGAAATGTTAGGAATTATCTCAGGAGGAGTAAGAACCTTATTTGGACTGGAGCTGTCTGCAAAAATATGAGAAGAAAGACTCAGAGGCTGCGCTGCTATGTGTGCGTCTTAATATGCTCCAGTCGCAGCACAGTTGGGTGGAGATGGCTCATTCCCTTCTCACTGAGGGAAACAAGGAAAAGTTAATTGAGAACAGTGCAGAAATGTTCTACCAGCTGCCTGCCTTTCTTTACCAGGAGGAGCAGAGAAGGTTAAAAAACCTATTTATGGTTGAAAGATTTCTTCTCTCTCACATTGCACGTGCAGTGATAAATCCCACAGAAAGGGTGGTTGCCATCTTTTTTTTTTTTTAGTTCTTTTGAATCCTTGGAGAATTGATTGGAAACAAGAACTACTGCATTGAAGACAGTGAGGAATTTCAGAGACATAGTGCAGCCTGGCACTCCTTTCAAAATGTTCAGATTCCTTATTTGAGCAACAGTAACAACGAGGGTTTGGGGCCTGCCAGAGTCCAGGCTGCTGTCACTCCAAACCTGTGGAAACTGGAGATGTTTCCGTGGTAAATTTAATCTGGGCCACTCATAGGAACAGGTCAAATCAAATCATATTGGCAGTCTGTCCGAGCCACACTGGGAAATGAAGCAGCCATTATTTCCGGATTCTAACAAGTTTGTGGATTTCCAGATAAAGAAGTATGTCATTACAGTCTTGTAGACAGACAGAGGTTTGAGATGACATGACTAATCCATAGCAGTCTTTAAAATTTCCCTGACTGGATTTGAAGCACCTCTGGGAAGCCTTCCCCATGGATCATAGTTGGAAAGCCTTACGAATGGTAGTGACTGCTCCCTTCTTTGAACTTCTGCTCCACTGAGGAAACACTGGTAAATAAAATCAAGCAAGGACCCTACACCAAGAGAATGTGAAAGGGAAGATGAAAGAAAATAAGGTGAAGACAAGATGTTGAACAAATCACCTCTAAATGATTACTCTCAATACAAATGCAATAAAAGCTATGAAGGAAAAGTACAGGATGCTGGGAGAGGACAGATCATATGTCTTCCATGGCTTATTCAACATTTAGAATCTAATACCTGATTGCTTTCTGGTCCTGGTAGGTTTCCCTAACCTTGCTGAGTAGATTATAAGCTCATAATAGTCAGGGACCTGACCTGAGAGAACACTTCTCTAGCAGAAATGATTGCCAGGAGCTATTCAAAAATACACAGTGTTTATTTTTAATTAGCTGAATCATATTAAAGAATACATTTAAAGGAGGAGGGGGAGATTATTTATAGCCAAGCACATTGTAGCTACTGCCTGGGTTGGGTGGGGTTTTTGAAGAAGAGAAACTCCTAACTTTCCACACTTCTCTCAGCTACTATCTGAAACACGTGGGGAAAGAAAATAGTTAAGACTGGACTTTTAAATCCTTCATCTTCTATACCTCTACAGAGTGAGACCTGTAGTAGATAAACCATTGTGAAGCAGAGATCATTTGTGAGCCTTCAGAGATGCAAAGGCAGCTATGGAACCTAGTAGGAAGTGGAAAGTTAAATTTTTCAGCACAGTAAATTGAGTAGCATGAGTTTGAAGGAGTACTGAAAATATCAACTAAGGAGAATTAGTACCCCCAACTTTTTGTGCTAAGCGTTAGATGTTTAAGTGATGCTGGGGAAAACAGAAAACAAAAAACAGGATGTGCGTGACATCTAGGGAGTTTCCATAAGACAAAAACACCCTGATGGCACAATGATTTTGCACACTGCTTATTTCAGTGGAAGCAGGAACTGAGTCAAGACTGAATCCGACCCACAGTCATGCACATAGTCCTCCACTGTGACCCTCATTGCTGGCCGCCCTGAATCTTCCCACTTAGTCTCCATCCTGGCCCATCTTTGTTCCCTCAACAAAAACCGTCCTCTATAAAACCATGCGTTTAGGATCCAGGGTTTATCTGAAGAACCGACCATTGCTAAAGTAGCAGTGACGAATACGCCTCCTGGATAACTCATTTTCACTTTAATAGGGTCATGTAAGATCTTATCCCAGAGGAATGACTATAATGTGATAGTCTCTGGAAGTTAAGTATTTGATTATGAAGACCTTCATACTCCTTCTCAAATTATATCACACAGGCCAACACCTGCTCCTGTTATAAAATGCTAGCTCTGACTACCTCATTCACCAAAACTCTCACTGACTTTCCCTGGTTCGTGCCAAGTATCTTGGCAAAGTCCCAAATGGTACCTTAAATCCCTGAGCCATCTTCCAGCTGCTAGAAATAATGCTTCTCTTCTCTTAGAGCATAAAGAAAATTCAGTTCAGGAATCACTGTCAGTAAATATTCAAACTTTATGCAAACCAGTCAAATTTATTCTTCACTTTGCTGCTTCTTCAAAAGCATGACAACAACCACAAGAATTTTCCATAATTCTGCCTACAAAGCTCTCCAGAAATAGCGTATCTATTAAGTTGGCTTTCAAAATGTAATATTAGAAAGATCAAGTCTTTTTAAAACCACAAAGAGAATAAAGTTGCAGAGTTTGGTACTGTCAGGGCAGAACTCCAGACTCCCCACAAGGTTCAGCCCTGTAGTAATAGTTGTTCTTCTTTTCCAACTTGGCTCAAAACTACTAAGACCTTTACTGCACACATAATGTTTATTGTTTTTCTCCCCCACTGTTATTCATGATTGAAACTGCTCCAGAAGGCAGGTGTGGGAAATGAAATATTATTGAAATATAAGGTGATGATAACCATTAGATTTCCAGCTAAATTTTCTAACCAGGACTTAAATCATTTAAACTTCATAGAATTTCAGAGACCAGCTTTTTTTCTTAAGAGAAAAAGAAAACACCTGGTACAGTATTTGGTGGTTTCAAATAGAAGGAGCCAGAGGAAATTATCTTTGATTGGCAGTGAAGATAAGTGGTTATATGTTTTAACTGAGGAATGTGATTAATCCTTGTAAATCCTGAACGTCAACTGTTCTTTTTTCCCCTCCATTTTTTTTTCTGGTATTCTCTCTCTCTCTCTCTCTCTCTCTCTCTCTCTCTCTCTCTCTCTCTCTCTCTCTCTCTCTCTCTCCTCTATGCCCAGATATAACAAAATATAAT
>CAUYQG010281261.1:0-39337 GCA_963574415.1 Tarsius wallacei | reverse complement strand
ATTCTAGACTGGGCCACATTCTTTTAAAACCAGTTTTAGCTATAATTAGTGTAAGGTTTTTGGTTTAGTGGAATTAAGTTAAGCTTATACAATGTACTTAGAAGAATTGTAGGATAGGTAGTTTTAATATTAAGAATTGTTTAAGTTTAGTTATTCTAGGTTAGTGATTATTTAGGATATTGCTTTTACGGAATAGAATGCTGTGTTAATTTTGAAGAGAGCCCAGTGTGATCTCTGGACTGGGCCACATTCTTTAGGAACCGGTTTAAGCTATATTTGCTAAGAGTTGTCATAGCAACCATGCATAGTAGCTAGGATTTGTGCTAATTAGCATAGAATAAGAAAGGTATTAGGATTTAAGTTAGTCATTAGGTGTTATATATGCATAAGCCCTAAAAGTTATTGATCATTAGAATATTACGATGTTAGAATTGTTGTATTGCCTTTGAGGAACATTAACCAAGCACGGGGAATAGTAATTGTGGATTTGTTCTTCCTCATGCCTGAGGAACACCTGGTAGGTGAGTGGGGGGGCGCCCCTCATCCACCTGGCTTTGGGTTCACGTGAAAGTCTTGTGACTTAACCCGTGAAAATTTAGGATAAAAGGAGCATGGAAACCTCCATTAAACGGCTTCTGCTCAATCCGTTGAACAGTTGTCCATTTTCTTTCTTTCTCTTTCTATCTATCCCTCCATCTTGCTCTCTTTTAATGTCTATCCCTCCTACAGAATTGGCTTCTGCACTAGACAGGAGTCCAGGCTCTTCATTTCTCCAGGATAATTGCCTACACTACCACACCTCCCAGGGACCCCCTAAGTCTCTCCGCAGGGGCTGGCCCCCCACAAGATAAACAGTTGGCAAATATATTTTCCCATTCTGTGGGCTGTCTCCCTGCTCTCTTGATGGTTTCTCTTGCTTTGTAGAAACTCGTTAATTTGATGAGGTCCCACTTGTCTATTTTATTTAAGGTATTAGCCTTTAGGGTTCTGAATAGAAATTGGTTCCCAGTTCCAATTTTCATAAGGGTGTCTCCTGCGCTTTCTAAGATTCTTATAGTTTGAGGTTTTACATTCAGGTCTTTGATCCATTTAGAGTTAATTTTTGTGTATGGTGATAGCTAGGGGTCCTGTTTCAATCTGCTGCATGTGGTCAGTCAGTTTTCCCAGCACCATTTACTGAATAGGTTCTCCTCTCCCCAGTGGTTGCTGTTGGAGGCTTTGTCAATGATGTGCTGGTTGAGAAATTGGGACTTTGCTTCCGGAAACTCTATCCTGTTCCATTGGTCTACGTGCCTGTTCTTGTACCAATACCAGGCTGTTTTGATTACTGTAGCCTTCTAGTAAAGTTTGAAGTCTGGAAGTGTGATACCTCCTGCTTTGTTTCTTTTGCTAAGGATTGTTTTGGTTATTCGTAGTCATTTGTGTTTCCATATGAATTTCCGTATTGTCATATCCAGGTCCGAGAAGAATGATGTTGGTGCTTGGTGGGTATTGCACTGAATCTGTAGATTGCCGCCTTTGGGAGGATGGACAGTGTTGATTCTTCCTATCCATGAGCATGGAATATTTTTCCGTTTGTCTTCTTGGATTTCTTTAAGCAGTGTTTTGTAATTTTCATTGTAAAGGTCTTTCACTTCTCTGGTTAGGAAGATGCTGAGGTATTTCTTTTTTTTTTTTTTTGAGTTGGAGTCTCACTCCATCACCCAGACTGGAGTGCAGTGGCCACTCCTGGCCACCGCAACCTCGACCTGCTGGGCTTCGGCAATCCTTCCGCCTCAGCCTTCCAAGTAGCTGGAACTATAGGCGCGCACTACCATGCTTGGCTATTTTTGATTTATTGTAGAGATGAGGTCTCGCCAAATTGCCTAGGCGGGTCTCAAACCCACGGGCTCAGGCAATTCACTCACCTCAGCCTCCCAAGGCGCGGGATTACAGGCTGAGCCACCGAGCCCAGCTTCATTTTTTTAGTGGCTATTGTGAATAGGATTGTGCTTTTTATTTGGGTCTCTGCCTGCTTGTTGTTGTTATATAGGAATGCAACTGACTTTTGCACATTTGTTTTCTACCCTGAGACTTGGCCAAAATCCTTTATCAGTGTCAGGTTTTTGACAGATTCTCTTGGATTTTCAAGGTGTAGGATCATATCATCAGCAAAGAGGGATTAACTTGACTTCCTCTTTTCCTGTTTGGATACCCCTGATTTCCTTCTCTTGCCTGACCCAGGACTTCCAACACAATATTGAACAAGAGGGGTAAGAGTGGGCAGCCTTGTCTTGTTCCAGTTTTTCAGGGAAATGATTCTAGTTTCTGTCCATTTAACAATATGTTAGCTGCGGGTTTGTCGTAGATGGCACTTACTATTTTGAGGTATGTTCCTTCTATACCTAGGTGTTTGAGGGTTTTTATCAAGGGATGCTGGATTTTATCAAAAGCTTTTTCTGCATCTAATGAGATAATCACGTGGTTCTTGTTTTTACATCTGTTGATGTATTTAATGACATTTATGGTCTTGCAAATGTTGAACTAGCCCTGCATCCTGGGGATGAAGCCTACTTGGTCATGGGAGATGACTTTTGAGATGTGTCTTTGGATCCGATTTGCTAGAATCTTGTTGAGGATTTTTGCATCTATGTTCATAAGGGATATTGGCCTATAGTTCTCTTTCTTTGTTGGATCTTTATCCGGTTTGGATATCAGTGTAATGTTAGCTTCGTAAAATGATTTGGGGAGAATTCCATTTGGCTGCTTTCTAATTGGATTTTTTTATTGTTAGGTTTTGAGAATTCTTTATATATTCTAGACACCATGTCATAATTGGACTTGTGGTTTACAAATAGTTTCTCCCAGTCCCAAACTTTTCTTTTTCGTCTTAACAGAATCTTTCATAGGATGAAAGTTTTCAATTTTGATAAAAATTCAAGTTAATTTTCCAATTTATGAATCATGCTTGTGGTGTCAAGTATAAGAATTTCGTGCTTACTTCTAGATCCCACAGGTTTTGGTTATTTTCTGAAAGTTCTATAGATTTCGGTTTTAAGTATGTAGTCCATTTCTTGCCAGTTTTTGTATACAGTACAAAATGTAGGTCAAAGTCTTAGTGTATGGGCCCAGTTTCTCCACCATTTGGTGAAAAGACTAGCTTTCCTCCACTGAATTGCTTTTCAACTTTTGTCAAAAATCAGTTGTACATATTTGTGTGAGTTTATTTCTGGGTTCTCTCTTCTGTTCCATTGATCTGTGTCTAGTTTGTCTTTCAACATAACTTTTAGAATAACCTTGTCCATGTCTAAAAAATCTTGCTAAGATTTTGATGGAAATTGCGTTAAACCTGTCAATTTTATTTATTTATTTTTTTGAGGTGGAGTCTCACTCCGTCGCCCAGGCTGGAGTGCAGTGGCACACTCACGGCCACCCCAGGGTCAACCTGCTGTGCTCTGGCATCCTTCCACCTCAGCCTTCCAAGTAGCTGGAACTACAGGCTAATGCTATCACGCCCAGCTAATTTTTTAATTTATTGTAGAAACAAGGTCTCACCAAGTTGCCTGGGCTGGTTTGAACCTGCGGGCTCAGGCAGTCCACTCGTCTTGACCTCCCAAAGTGCTGGAATTACAGGCTGAGTTGCCGAGGCCAGTTTAAACCTCTCAATTTTAATACAATTTGGGGAGAATTGACATCTTTACTATGTTGAGTGTTCCAATTCATGAACATGGTATGTTTCTCCATTTATTTAGATCTTTATCAGTGTTGTGTAGTTCTCAGCATATAAATCCTATATGTTTTGTTAGATATACACTTATAAGTGTAGTTTGTAATTAAGTGACTGTAAATGGTACTGTATTTCTACTTTCTGTCCACACACTCATTGCTAATAATAAAACTTTTGTCTATAGAGCTTGTATCCTGTGTCCTTGTTGGACCCAATTATTAATTTTGGGGGTTTTTAAAAAATACATTCCTTGGGATTTTGTAGGTAGAACATCATGTCATCTGCAAATAGGAACAATTTTGTTTCTTCCTTTCCAATCTGTATTTCCTTTCTTGCCTTAATACACTGGCTAGAACTTTCAGCATTATTTTGAATAAGAGTGGTAAAGTCAAACATCCTTGACATGTTCCTGATCTCAGGAAGAAAACATTCAGTTTTCACCATTAAGTTTGTTAAATATAGGGGTTTTTTAAAAATAGATGCTCTTCATCAAAGTGAGGAAGTTCCCCTCTATTCCTATTTTTCAGAGTTTTTATCATGAATGGAGGTTGATTTTCATCACATGCTTCGTCTACAATTGATATATTTTTCTTCTTAGTCTGACAATGGGTGAAGTAGATTGAGTTTTCAGACACTGAAACAGTCTGGGATTCCTAAAATAAACCCCTCTTAATCATGGTGTATCATTCTTTTTTTTTTACAAGTTGCTGAGTTCAATTTGATAGTTCATTAAGAATTTTTTACATAAATATTCATGAGGAATATTGGTCTGTAGAGTTTTTTTTGTATTATCTTTGATTTTGTATTAGGGTAATATTAGTGTCATAAAATGAATTGGGAAGTGTTCCTTTCTCTTCTATTTTCTGACAGACTAACTCATCTTTGTTTAGTAAGAATTCCCCAGTGAAACCACTTGGGCCTGAAAGTTCTTGGGATTTTAAAATGATGAATCTTAAGTTACTGGCCAGTGCAGTGGCTCACACCTGTAATCCCAGTCTCTGGGGAGGCCGAGGTGGGAAAAACACTTGAGCCCAGGAGTTTGAGACTAGCCTTGGCAACATAGTGAGATCGTATCTGTACCAAAAATAAAAAAATTAGCCAGGCACAGTGGCTCTCACCTGTAGTCCCAGCTACTCAGGCAGCTGAGGCAGGATTACCTAAGCCCAAGAGGGCAAGGCTGCAGTGAGCTGTGATTGTGCCACTGCATTCCAGCCTGGGAAGCAGAGACTAAAACAAAAAAGACAAAAGATTTGGCTAGGTGTGGTGGCTTTTGCCTATAATCCCAGCACATTGCAAGCAAGGTAGGAGGACAGCTTGGCCCCAGGAGTTCGAGACCAGCCTGGTCAAAATCTTGTCTCTACAAAATAAAAAATAAAAATAAATAAATAAATTAGCTGGGTATGGTGGCACATGCCTGTAGTCCCAGCTACTTGGGATACTGAAGTGGAAGGATCACCTGAGCCCAGGAGGTTGAGGCCGCTGTGAGCTGTGAACATCATGACTGTGCCACTGTACTTCAGCTTGGGTGACAAGAGTGAGATCCGACTCACAAAAAAAATTACTAGAGCGCTAAAGCTCTATTCAAATTACCTATTTCATATTGGTTAATTTGCCGTCGTTTTTTTTCAAAATATTGGTCTATTTCATCAAATTGTCAAATTCACGAGTGCAGTTATTAGTAGCATTCCTTTATTATTCCTTTGATGTCTTCAGTCTGTAGTGATCTCCTGTTTCATTCCTCATGTTGATAATATGTCTTTGTCAGTCTTGCTAAAGATTGTCAATTTTAATCTTTCCAATGAACCAGTTCTTTGTTTTATTGACGTTCTCTATTGTTTTTGTTTTTTTGAGTTGGAGTTCTCACTCTGTCGCTCAGGCTGGAGTGCAGTGGTACACTCACGGTCACCCCAGCTTCGATCTGCTGGGCTCCAGTGATCCTTCCACCTCAGCCTTCCAAGTAGCCAGAACTACAGGCACGTGCTACCATGCCTGGCTAATTCATTCATTTATTGTAGAGACGAGGTCTCACCAAGTTGCCCGGGCTGGTCTCGAATCCGCAGGCTCAGGAAATCCACTCACCTCAGCCTCCCAAAGTGCTGGGATTACAGACTGAGCCACCGAGTCTGGCCCTTTTTTTTTTTTTTTAAATTTCTGCTCCTGTCTTTATTTCTCCCCTTCTGGCTTATTTTGCCCTTCTTTTTCAAAGTGTTTGAAGTGGGAGTTTAGGATATTTCAGACTTTTCTTTTTTCTAAGGTTTGCATTTAGTGCTACAGTTTTCTCCAGTTTAGCTGTATGCCACAAACATTGGTATTTTCATTTTCATTCAGTTCATGGTCTTGTTCATTGCCCTTGGGGCTTCCTCTTTGACCCATGAATTACTTACAAGTGTTGTTTAGTTCCAAGTGTTTAGAAATTTTCCTATTATCTTTCTCTTATTGACTCCTAGTTTGATTAAATTGTGGTCGGAGAACACTCTGTGTGATTTCTTTTAAATTTGTTGAGTTTTATTTTATGGCCCATAACATGATCTTTGTATAAGTTGTTCGCATTTGAAAAGCCTACAATTTTGCTGTTATTAGATGACTTACCCTAAAAAAGTAAATTAGAGCTTATTGGCTAATGGTGGTATTCAGTTCTTATATAGTCTTGGTAATTTTATGTTTAATTGTTCTATTGATTGCTAAACAAAGGAGTATTGTAGTCTCTAAATGTAGTTGTGGATTCCTCTTAAATTCTTCCATTTTGCTTCACACAGTTTGCATCTCTGTTGCTTGGTACATACATACTTGGGATTCCTATATCCTCTTGATAAGCTGACCCTTGCATTGTTATATATAATATCCATGTGTAATATTGTTTTGTTCTGAAATTTAAATTATGTGATATTAATATAGCCCATTACTGCTTTCCTTTATTTTTTCTTTCAGCCTGCCTACATTATTATTGTTTGAAGACCCTTGTAGACAGCAGAGTTGGGTCATGTTTCTTTCTTATTTTTGGAGTTGGGGTCTCACTCTGTCACCCAGCCTGGAGTGCAGTGGTATGATCACCATCATGGCTCACTGCAGCCTCGACTTTCTTGGCTTAAGTCATCCTTCTACTTCAATCTCCTAAGCAGCTGGGACTACAGGTGCATATTAACATGATTGGCTAACTTTATTTTTTTTTGTAGAGACAAGCCCTTGCTATGTTGCCCACACTGGTCTCGAACTCCTGGGCTCAAGCAGTCCTCCTGCGTTGGCCTCCCAAAGTGTTGAGATTACAGGCATGAGAGACCATGTCCAACCTGGTTCGTGTTTCTTAATCCATTCTGTCAGCATGTCTTTTAATAGGCATATTTAGACCATTTACATTTAATGTAATTATTAGCACATAAATGTGACATTTACTTTCTGGTTTTTTGTGGGGTTTTTTTACCTGAGTTACTTGAACATTTTTTAAAATTCTATTTTGATTTATCTGTAGCATCTTTGAGCATATGTATCTTTGTTTAGCTTTTTTAGTAGTTGTACTAGGCATTTCATTATAAACCCATAATCTACTGCCATCTATTATTATTTTACCAGTCTGGGTGAAATATAGAAAACTTACATTTTTATTAGTCCCTAAAGGATCTCTATTTATACTTGTTTTAAATATTCCCTCCATATACATTTAAATCGCTTTAGGCAGTGTTATAATTTTTCCTTCAATTATCAAATATACAAGGGGGACCCTCCAAAAAACCCAGAATAATCTTTTGGAGGGCAGACCCTTCTAGTGCAGGCCTCCCTCACTACGTAGGTGTTCTAGGTACCCGTTAATGCCAGTGCACCAACTAGCATTGTTGAGAGAGGCTGCATTCAGCGACAGTGAATTTTTTTTGGAGATTCTTTCAACGCGTTTGCCCATTTCATGATGGGTGATTTATGGGTGCACCTGCCCACACCACTGCTGAGTGTTCCACAGGTTTGACCAAAAACAGCATGGCCCTGCGTCCCACCCGAGCGATGTTTCTGTTTCCCTGGACAGAAATAAAAAAACCTCAGAGGGAAACATTTTGCCGATGTGGGAGAGGTGAAACAAAGATGGCATAAGTACCAAAAGGCATCAACACTGGTGAATTCAGAATCTGTTTTAGGCCAGGTGTGGTGGCACAAGTAATCCCAGCACTTTGGGAGGCCGAGGTGAGAGGACTGCCTGAGACCAGGGGTTCAAAACCAGCCTGGGCAACGTGGCGAGACCTCGTCTCTACAATAAATCAAAAAGTTAGCCAGTTGCGGTAGCTTGTGCCTGTGGTTCCAGCTACCTGGAAGATAGCTGAGTCCAACAGGTCAAGGCTGAGGTGGCCGTGAGCGTGCCATTGCACTCCAGCCTGGGCGGCAGAGTAAGACTCAAACTCAAAAAAAAACCCCAAAACACAAAATCTGCTTTGAGCAGTAGAAAAAGTCTCAATAGGTATATTGCATCAGAGAGTACTTTGAAGATGACTGAAATTTCAACCCCTGAGAATACACAGTTTTTAATAAATAAATTCTGGGTTTTTGTGGGTCTCCCTTGTCATTTAGAAAATTCAGGCCAGGTGCAACAGTTCATACCTGTAATCCCAGCACTTCGGAAGGCCGAGGCAGGAGAACTGCTTGAGCCTAGGAGCTCAAGACCAGCCTAGACAACACAGGGAGACCTTCTCTCTGCAAAAAATAATCAGCCGGGTTTCGTGGTGCATGTCTGTAGTCCCAGCTACCTGGGAGGATAAGGTGGAAGGATCATATGAGCCAGGAAGGTTGAGGCTGTGGTGAGCCCTGGCAGCATCACTGCACTCCAGCCTGGGCAACAAAGAAACCCCAAGTCAAAAGAAAAATTAGAAAACTCAAAAAGGAAAGCCTTCTGACCCGTATTTTTTCTCTCTCTTCCGGATGTTCCCATTTTCTTTCTTTCATAATTCCTTTTCTACTCAGAGAACTTCCTTTAGCCATTGTTTTAGGGCAGGTCTGCTGCAGACAAATTCGCTGGTGGTGGCCCAGCAGAACCACATCAAAATACAGAAGTGGATGCCAACTCCTAAAAGCAGGGCCAGAACTAATGGCGCTTCTCTCTCAGGGCTGAGGGGAAAGGGCGCTGCCATTTATTAGTGAGGCAACAGGGGGCAGGGTTTGAAGGCGGGCTGGACGCGTCCCCGTTTTCAAGACTGCCATTTGTGGGAGAGTTGTGGCGAGGGGGAAGATGAGATCAAGCCCAAGGGACCAAGGGCCAAGAGCAGAGGGCAGAGAGAGAGGAAGAACCACACCACTGCCCTTTCTCCTGAAGTGCTCCACAAAGGGATTTTTTTTTTTCATCATCGGAATGCCAATCTGCTATCCTCTTCATGTTGTGGGCTAAAATACTATGAATTTTAGGCTAGCAAACAGGTGAGAAAAAAATCCCTTGGCAGGATAAACATCTCTGAAACTCATGGCCAGTAAGACGAGAAAGAATGCTGACGTGGACATGCTGTGTACAAGCCACTTCCGGGGTCACCTCCCTACGTGGACCCCTATTTCACAGGGGAGGCCGATGGGAGGGAAACAGCCTTCCTGAGCCCTTATGTGGACAGTGGAAGGGTCTTTAATTTCCAATTTCTGCCTCTTTCTTAAGCATCCTGGTTCTTAAACCCCCCTAGTCCCCACCTCTTCTACAATCACCATCACTCCACTCAATCCTTTCAGGAATGAGAACAGAGCTGGGACTGTTATTTTCGTGTCATAGTTAAAATGTCGTCTTTCCTATTTCAGTCGCATAAAAAGCAATAAAGGAAAACGCTGGCCTCAAGTCTGAGAATTCTGAGTGAACTCCTTCCAGATCCAAGACATTCACGAGCTTAAGAAAAAGAATGAGCACATAATGATTCAGTTGGCTTTCTCTTTTAATCAAAAACATACTTTGTTACAGAGTTCTCAAGAAAGGTTCAACTGTTTTTTAGCCACAGACTTCAACCAGGCAAAAGTATACAGAAAGCCACAAAGGAACCTCTGGAGCTTCAGCTGACCAGTTGTCCCAGAAGCAGAAGCTAAGAGTGGCTCTTCTCTGGGTTTTGGCATAGCTGCGTTCTTCTGAATTTAGAGGAAGAAACAGAGTTGGGAAACACTACCTCAAGTTTTCCCCCAACCCCCAGCCACTAAACTGTGCTCTGCAGCCCACCAGGATTTCACCATCTACAAGCATTCTTACTTTCCCCCTAGATTACATGTCCAAAGCATTGAACAGAACTCAACACCTGAAGAAAGTTTACCAACTCTATGTTCAGTCTATTCGTCAATCCAAGCCCATGAGTCCTTCTATCAATGACAAGCAGCCTTCACAACAGCAGCTGGTTTCATCCCTTCATCCAGAGACCAAAAAACTGGCCTCTGCCAGGACTCCCCAATCCCCCACCCTCAATCCAGCCCCAAGGACGGCTCCCCAGGTCCTTGAAAAGTCCAAGTCCACTAATTACACTCATCCCATCCAAGGGTAGGCTGGAAGAGAACTCTGAAAAGAGTGATCCAGCCAAAAGTCATCTAATCAAAATGTACCTGAAAAGAGCCAAGAATAAAGTGAAGAATCATCTACGGGTATTGTTTTCTTCAGTCATATAAACCACTTTAACCGATGTGGCTCAGGGGAATTTCCTTTTGAGCACAGAAGAGTTAATAAACCAAAGACCCAAAATAATAACCTCTAGTATCATCAGGCATGAGCAATTTAAAATTCATTTTAGCTGAAAAAGAAAAATTGCCATTACACAGCACTTAAGAGGATGGTGTCACACCCATACCAACTCGAAAGCTAGAATGTCATGACTCAAAGAAAGCCTTAACAAACTTTGACCAGAGGTGACAGAAAAACAGAATGAAGGATTTTCCTCTTCTCAGTTTTGTTCTTTTTTTTTTTTTCTTTTTTCTTTTTTGTAAAGCGGTCCTAGGCTTTTAGTCTTAAGAACATACTATGTAACTTCTTGTCCACAGGCGAACAGTAATAAAATATCAAGCCTAGTCTCATTTGAATAACATGAAAATAAGCAAAAAGCCCCCTTAAGCAGCAGAACAAAGACAAGGAAGAAATCTAAAACTGCTGCAAGGCAGGCAAGGTCACTTAGAATTTCAGAGCTGGAGTAACTAGTCCAACTCCCACACTCTACAGACAGGCAACCAAGGCCCAGAGAAGGTCGAGGACTTGCCCAAGGTCACACATCAAGCTAGGGGCAGAGCGCAAATGAGAGTGCAACTGTCTGGCCCAGCCTAGAGCCACTAGTTTCAGGCTGAACAGGAACACCGGCTCTGACTCTACTGAGCATTCTAAACAAGCGGTGTGAAAAGTATCCACATCAACAGAGAGAAATGATTGTCTTCACCACAGTTTTCTCCTCAGTCCTTCCCACATCAAAAAAGGGAAAAAAGCTTCATTCATTCATTCAAGTCTGATGTTAAAGTCCCTGAAAACATCAGCAACTAATTTAGCTACTCCTTGGGGCAGGATGTCAGACCCTCGATTCTCATAAAGGCACCTATAGGTCAAAAATACCTGTACAGGAGGAAGTCCAGAAGGCAAGGCTTAAAAGGGGACACCAAAAGCCTTACGACCCTCTGGTTTCCCAAGGTTCGGCTTGTTGTTGTCTGTTTGCTGGTGTCCTCTAGGCAACGGTATGGCCTCTGGCTATTGATGCTAATTCAGTAACCCTTGGCAACCCCAATTCTTATATGAGCAGCATTCACGTGGAAGTGATGAAACCTTTCAAAATATCACCTAAGGGGGAAAATAAGAGTATGACTCACTTCTCTCTGCCTCCACTGCCTGAAAGTCAGCGAGAAAGTCAGGAAGCAGTCTAAGCAGTCGAGCCCACGTCAAATGGCAATGCAATGAAGTCCTTTCCAACACTTTACAGAAAAGTGTCTTGGGTCCTGTCCCAGAGTTTGCACTTGCATTTTAAAGGAAGTGCTGGTAAGTTTGGTTATCTGGTTTCCTTGCCTAAGCAGTTAGAAATAAAGAATCAGGAAGGAAAGAAGAAAATACTAAGGGGAGGCATGCTAACACCCACACATGAAGAAGCCCCTCTCAGAAAGGGAGAAGATCGGGAGGGGAGATGAAGGCTTAAAAAAAAACCCTAAAAACCATAGCAATCCGAGATCCTTTAGTAAAGGTAAAACAGTCCCGCCTGTCTTCGAAGCCCCTGGAGTCCACAAAGATAACTAAGGCCAAAAAGAAATGTTACATCTAGTATATTCTCTGATATACATATTGAAATAATTTCACCTAAACATGGCTAAAATAAAAAAGTTTTACTGCTTAAATAAGGCAAGTTTGGAGTGAAAAATGTCAACCCACTGTGATACCAGCTAAAGACAACAAACAGTCAAGCAGCACTGGGACAAATGCTGGGAATAAGGCTGGACCTAGGACACTGCCTTTTCAATGAATAAGGCCACTGACTTTTATATCCTTCCTAGCATACTAAAACAAAATAAATTACCTATTTTTCAGGGGGAAAATGGAAAGGCTTGCACAAGATTCTCACAGCCTATCTCAATAATCTTTGCAAAGGATGATTTAGGAGATTATTTACAGATAACTGTCTGCAACAAAATGGGCTTTGCCTTTAGGGGAAAAAAAGCATTTCTTTAAGTAGAATGTACCCCACCTACAAAAGTGTTGTTAACTGACTTCGCAGGTAATTGATTTTATATACTGATTTCTTTCAGTAGCCTAAATTTGCCATTTTCCCAATCTGCTATCTTTAAATAAGATGCCAATAAAAATGGCAATGATGAAGAGAGCAAACTGTTGACAAAAAGCACTCTGACTTACTCAGAGAATAAAACTGCTCCTCCCAAAGGATCTCAAAAAGAATCTGAACTAATCTGATTTTGCATAGGGTGATTAGTAACTATTAACCAGTTACCACCAAACCGGCACAGAAACATTTAACATTTTATTTCTTAACCTCCATAGATACTTAAGGAACATTATGGTCAAATGTAAAATTGTCCTTCCCCAGATGGCCACAATCAAAGATATCTGCAATTCAATCAGCAATAAACTTCTACAATAATAAGATTACTTATCATATGGAAGACAGGACATTTTATTTTGCCTTCAAAACATGTATTACAAACACCCCCCTCTTTATACACACACCAAACCCTTTCCCACAAAAATGGATTTTAAATCTGAAATACAGCATAGGTAATATAGGTTCCGTTTACTTGCATGTTTCAAGTATGGTTATTTAAGCCAGACCACACAACCTGTAAACCTGTAGGCTCACAGGAGGAACAGGAATGGGAGAGAAGACTTAGTGGTTACAGCAATACAAAGGAGTCACGTTTCTGGAAAATGCAAGCTTGTATGGCAGTGATTTGTTATCGCTATTTTTGTACACCAGGGGCAGTAAATCCTGAAAAGCAAGATGGACTATATTCCACAAAAGAATCTACTCCCTGGAAAATAAAGGCAACACCATGAAGGATTCCCTTTGAGAATGCACTAAAAGGCACTGGACAAAAGTGGAATGGTGTCTCACACTGGATGCATGCCATTCATTTCTCACTCAGCTTTCACTGAAATTCAGTATTTTGAGAGTCTCTGAGATATGAATCAGCTAGAGAAAACCCACCCAGAACCATATCCTCATAATGGCCAGATTCAGAGAACTGCAGAAACTATTTTATCCTTAAAGTAGACATACAATTTTAAACCTAGTAAGATTCTTACTAGTGCTAGTCTTACCCATCAAAGGTGACCATCTCTAAGAAACATAAATACAGATTAAACAATCAAGCTCTCAGGAATAACTGATCATAACACACTAGCTAGGTGTTTTCTCAAAACCACATGAGTAAAACTAGGTTCAAATATAAGCACTTAATAACTAGAAGTATTTCTATATTCTATGGCTCTTAGAATGAAATCAAGACAGGTGGCTTGGTTCCAAAGAGATACTTCTTAACAAATATTTTCCACGTACTTTTCCCCGATGGCTAAATATGAAAGCCTCCCTTAAAGCAGAAAAGGAGGCAGTGAATCATATCAATAATGCATGATTAAGATTTTAATCAAAGCATCTGGAGTTTAAGAGTCTGTTATTCTAAAGTTCTCTCACTCCTGTTCTTCATTCACAGTAAAAGGGACCTAAAGTCACAATTTCTAGAGAAGATGTAGTTTTATAAATCTGCCAATAAAGCTTCAACCGCCAAACTTTTACAGGAGAAAATTAGGTCATTACCGAAAGAACCTGCAAGTACTCCTGCAAGGAGTACAAGCGAGTTGGTAGAGAAGCTATTCAAAAAACAAAAGACACGTCATCAGGTCAAGACCTACATTTCAGTCCCAGCAATAAGCAAGCTCAGTGGCTTCTAGGATGGCCTTATTAAAAAGACCCTCTGACAAAGCAAGGCAGAAGACATGTCCAAGTCAGGTGACGTAAGGAGGACTATGACACACAAGTGTTTCTGTAGCTTACAAAAGCCCTCCAGGCAAAAAAGTAAAGAATCTGGAAGATAATCCTTGATTTTATTTCACACTATTCGCCCTGCAGACATTCTATTTATCATCTTAGAGACAATCAGACCTATTTTTGCTACCGTTAAAAACTCAAAAAATAACCAACTCTACACATGATACAAAATGTCCAGGGAAAGTCCTGTTAGAGCGTGAGAGGAAAAAAACCAAAGCTGCCCAATAGAACTGGCTGTTGCCTGTCATTTAGTAGAAGGTGCCTCACCACTGAGACCGGACTCAAAAGTGCAAAAGAAAAAAATCTTAAAAATCAAACCTAGAATTCAACTTTGTATGTTGAGATTCAGTTTTTATTTATGCTACTAGCTAGGTAAAAAGCATACATATTGTGTCTGTGGTACAGTCAATACATCTGCAACTTTTCTACTTAAATTCTCTATACAAAGTCACTGCCAATTGATATGATCATTGATGGCAAAGGGCTTAGAATAACCAAAAGGTATAAAAAAGTTTGCAGTCTTGCCCCAAGATACAAAAACTGAATTTTGAACAATGTCATAACATACATGATTTAAACATTATACGAAAAAAAGTCACACATCAAATCAAGTACAAAAATATCCAAACTACCTATTATGAACTGTAATGTTTCCACTATTCTGCGCAGTATTTAACATAGGATTTAGCAGTTTCCAAAATATTCATTATTTAGTTTAAGCATTGCCACCTTTGCAGAACAGTGAAATATTAGGTAGAGTGACACTGCTTTTAGTGTTTTAAAAAATACAAAACCTTTGCCTATGAATTAATGAAGGAAAAGAAATTCCTCTTCTAGGCTTCTTAGCGACCCAACCTTGCGCCTAGAAACAAAGAAGAATAGAGCAAAAGTTTAACAGGGTAAAAGTATACTTCTTGATAAACAGTCATCCATTAGGGATAACAAATGTAATTTTAAATGACATTTCTTTGTCTGGTAATTTTAAGGACTTCTCGATATACACACAAATTAGAGTTTTTTGCCTTGGCAAAAGTAAAACTTAAGTTGTAAGACAATCTGAAGTGAAATTAACCTCACTAGTTTAACTTTCAAAAAGTATTCGGATGAAAGGTTATATAGTACATTACTATCTTATTTTTTAAACACAGAGTAAAGTTGCTCTTGGTAAAATTAACTCACCCACATGGCACAATATTTTTGGAGTAAAGTATGTTAACAGTAACAACTTGCACAGAAAATAACATAGGTGAATTAACTTTGAGAACTTCTCTGCCTTTAAAATCAGCAATATTGGATTTATTCTGTAGAACAACACACATACTGATGTTCTGCATATAAAAGGCTCTAAGACATATTAAAGGGCTAAATTTTCCAGCATTGGAATGATTCCTTTATACATAATTGGTGAAGATTTAATAAGAATGTGTTTTTCCTAATCTTCAAGCTCTGAGCCATGCCTGCAAAGTTCTAAATAGGAAAAAAAAAGTTTTAATCCAGTTTCTGTCTGCTAGGAGCAAGGCAGCAAACATACTTTTCACCCTTTATGAAAAGATAAAGCAGAACAAAAGTGAAATATGTCTTCGGATAATAAACAGGATTATATTTTATAGTCCACCTTCCTGATACCGTTAAGGGCCCCAGTGGTAAAGACCTCAGTCTAAAGGCTGTGGGTCTGCAATCGGCATGGTGTGAAGCACTTCATCTAAGAGCTGGAGGGCCCGGTGTAGGTGAATCTCAATCCAGCAAGGCGTTTCTTTGATGCTCTGTCTTGGGTAATCCGGTCCCCAGCCTTTCACAAAACTCATCCTGAGTATGCATAAGCGACGAAGGTCATCAACACCAATTCCTGCAGCAGCTGACAGACCTAACAGGAAAGATTTGGAAGACGTCAAAGGGACAGGGTGATCGCTTTTCATCCTCCCTATGTTCTTTAACAAAGCTGGTCAGCTTTCTGTATTTCATTCTCCTTAGCATACAGTTTTTTTTGTCAAAATGCCAAGAAGTAACTGTAGACCTAAACTTTATCAGCAGGACTGAAAACTTCTGGTTAAGGCAGTTTATACTCCACAAGTGTCTTCTAGCCACAACAGTCCACCAACACTCCATCTATTTTTCTCTTTAGAAGTGGAGATGAAGGGATAAGAAACAACTTGCTTCTAAGAGGCAGTGCATGTCCACAGGCTGGTTCTAAGAACCTTCCTACACTTGTCTAAACAGCCTAGTTCAGAGTAAGACTTAACTAGCAAAGAGACAGTTAATATTCCTGGTTCCACTAAGACTTCTTGGATGACTCGGATGTTGTCTGTCTCTCAGTTCTGAAGTGTGACAGAAACAATACACAATTACTCAGTGGGGGCAATAGATGGAATACGAAATTTAATAATAGTTCTGGATTCTTTAGTAAAAATACGTTTATAACATCAGAGCTAGCAAGTTAATAGTTTAGATGCCCAGATTTTTAAAAATCAAATATTCTAAATGAACATGCCTTATCTAATTCTAAATTGTAAACTCCTGAACATGAATCACAATGGAGACTCTGCATCTAATTTTCCAGTCAGAACATACAGTCATATAGTCAATCTGCATTCATCAATATTACAATGAAACTAATGGGAGTAATTTGCATGTACTGTAGAGAAACCTGCAGGGCCACTGCAGTTTTCTTAGCCAGTGTGATTTGCTTACCACACTGAAGAGGTTAAGAACAGGGGTTGAATGAATCACTAGATATGCCTTCAGACGTGGAAGATGGGTGCCACGTGTTTCCATCATAAAAGTCTATAGTCAGGAGTTTAACTCTGCAGTAAAAAATTCCCCATCAGTGTGAAACCTGGCACACAGTTCAATTTTACCCTAAAATTAAAAAAAAGTCTACAAGTTATCAAAATACCACCCTCACTTAGTTTTCTCTCCATGCTTAGCATACTTAAAAAAAAACTGGAGAGGTGTCCAATTCTGAACCTGAAATATGCTTTCCTTACTAGAATAAAGCCAAGCACTTTAGTGATTACAACCCACCCTGGCTGGTGAGGAGGAGTCACAATAATATTGCATCAACAAAAAAAGGGGGGAGGGGGAGATGGAACAACGTAGTATAATAATAACCCCTTTCTCCTTTATCCCATACTCCCTTTTTGATACAAAAATAATACAAACAGGGTCCGAGGCAAAGGGCAACTGCTAAGAAGAACAGCTTTTATCAATTCAGAATATCATCCCAGTAAAAACAGCCTTAATTTCTACTACTGCTCAAAGTAACCAACCGAGTAAAGCAAGGCACAAAATGAACTAACACGCCTAAAACCACCACCACCCAAAGCATACTTACTGATGGCTGGGGCAATTCCACCTACTGATCCCGGGCCAGGGATGTTTCCTGCCACGGCTGCTGCTTGGGCGGCGGCTGCAGCTTGTGCCGTGGCGGCCTGCTGCTGCATCTGCCGATGACACTGACGCAAATCAAAGACCTTTAAAGAGAAGTTTGTTTCGTGTCAGGAGTCCATCAGGAAAGACTTCTACAGCCAGAACATACGCACCCTTCATTCATAACTCCTGGTTTCAGTTTACCTCTCACGTGATAAGAATTCATCAAAATGTTTACACATAGATTGTAACTGGTATAAAACTAGTGAGAAGAGGTGGCTTGAGCTCGCCAGGAGGCACGTTTCAACATCGTGATGGCTTTGCCTACCGCATGCCTCTGGATCCTTAGCTCCATGTGGGTCGGCTGCTGCTGTCCTTGTAGCTACCCATCTGTGTAAAGCAAACAGCAGGGCGGCTCCCTAACTTTTCACAACCAAATTGCTCGAGGTGGTAGCTTTGGTTGGTGGACCAATGTCTTGTCTTACCACTCTTTATCATTCTTGCTATTTGGAGAAGGTTAACAAATGGCACTGCCACCACCATACAAAACAACTGCACTTTTAGACATGCACGCTTCAGTACACACAGGACTCGTTTTAAAATACCTAAGAGACAGAAAAAATGATAGAGCAGACAAGTATACAATTTTAACTATTTAAGCTGGGTGATGGGTACACGTGATTTCATTAAACTTAGCTTCTCTCTACTTTTCTACATGCTTGACAATGTTCTGAATTTTAAAAGAAGAGAAGCCGAGCTTTGAATCCCATCATTGATATCTGCTCATTCTATGAGTTAAGTTTCTTAACCTCTCTGAACCTCAATTTTCTGATCCTCAAGATGGGAATGCTAAGCGTAATACTTCCCCAGGATTGCTGTAAAGTCGGCACAGTATACAGTAAGCTGAAGCAGGTTTTGGCCTCCCCGTAGCTATTTTCCTTTCAGGATGAGTGAGGGAGGAGTTAGTAAGTAACATCAGTGTCGGCTAGCAAGCCAAGAACTGGCGGAGTAAGGAAGGAGTTGCCACATTTTTTCTCATCCTCCTGAAAGTACTGGAATGTTATTTCGATAAGCAACAAATTATGGACAACAAATCTCATCACTTCTTTTCAGGGGGAAAAAATCTTCCTAATATAATGCATCTACTTATATTTGCATTTTAAAAAAGCGTTGGAAGATGACACAAAGAGAGCGGTCATCCACAGAAGCTGCAGAAAGAAGGACAAGGACAGTGCAGAAACAAGGCTGCACAATGTCAACTTTTTTTTTAATCACTCTAATTTCTGAACCATGTGACGACTATGATTCCACTGAAAAAGTAAACTGAATTTTTTAAAAATGTGGGCCAGACATGGCAGTTTGAGATCAGTCTGGGCAACATAGCGAGACCTCATCTCTACAAAAAATACAAAAAATCAGTTAAGGCATGGTGGCACGCACCTATAGTCCTCACTAGAGACTGAGGCAAGAAGATTGCTGAAGCCTGGAACTCGAGGATGGAGTGAGCTATGGTTGTCACACTGAACTCCAGCCTGGGGGACAGAGTGAGACCCTGTCTCTTAAATTAAAAAAAAAAAAAAAGAAGTCTTCTGGTATGTAAATAACCCAATATGAGCAAGCATAATAATCCTTTAAAATAAATCAGAACACATAATTTATTATTTGATAAACAATAGGTTTGGAAATTAAATCATATATTTTTAGATGCTTGAAAAAATTCTGATTGACTTCAGCCATGGTATTTATACAATCCATAAACATAATACTATACTCTCTCCAAAGAGCAAACCACATTTCTATTTACTTATTTCTCTGCTCAATGCCTGTCTCCTCAAAAAAGCCTTTCTTAGTACTAATGAAGAACAAAACTTAAACTACGTATTTGTTGAAGAGATATGACTTTGTCTAATACATACGTATGTATGGCCTGGCCAACTATTAAGTTTTAAAGGACTTCCTTCAGTAAAGAAAGCATGATGCAGTCAGACTCTAGAAATCAGAAACAATACCCAAAACAGAAACCACTGCTTTCTCCAACCTCCCAAGAGTTCATTAGATTCTGAACTTTTCCACTGGGCTGAACCTTTGCAAGGCATTATTTAGCACAGAACAAAGCAGGACTCAAGCATTTGAAAAGGTAAAGAGCTCTATAACCACTTCAAAAAAAAAAAATTAATGAAGTTCAATTTTTAGAGCAGTTTTAAGGTCATGGCAGAATCGAGCAGAAAATTCAGAGTCCCTGACCCTACATATACAACCTCCCCCCATGATGGCCATCCCCACCACAGTGGCACATTTGTCACAGCTGATGGACTGACACTGAAACTCCATCACCCAATACAGTTCACATTAGGGTTCACCCTTGGTGTTGTACATTCTACGCGTCTGGACAACTACACAATGACTCATATTCATGACTGCAGTCTGTAGGGTACTTTCATTGCCCTAAAAGTACTTCCCCTTCCCCACTGGCCCCTGGCAGCCATTCATCTTCTTACCATACTCATAGTTTTGCCTTTTCGAGGAGACGACATAGATGATGCATCGTACAGTGTCTAGCCTTTTCAGTTTTGCTCCTTTCACTCAGGAATATGCAGTTCCCTTCATGTCTTTTTGTGACCTGATAGCTCATTTCATTTTAGTACTGAATAATATTCCATCGTCTGATGTATCACAGTCTCTTATTCACCTACTGAAGGACATCCTGGTTGTTTCAAGATTTAGCAACTACAAATAAAGCTGCTATAAACATCTGTGCGCAAGTGTTCGTGTGGACGTAAGTTTCCAATTCATTTGAGTAAATACCAAAGAATGTGACGGCTACATTAAAGGGAACGTTTAGCTTTGCAAGAAAGCGCCAGACTATCTGCCAAAACATACGCATCCGTTTGCAGTTCTGCCCCAACCAAAGAGAATTCCTGCTGCTCCACATTCTCTCCGGTAGAATTTGGTATTGTCAGTATTTCAGACTTTGGCCCTTCTCATAGGTGTGCGGTGTTCTCACTCCGGTTTTAACTTGCAATTTCCTAATGACGTACGATGAACATCTTTTCAAATGCTTGCTTGCTGTCTGTGTATCTTCTTCAGTGAGGTATTGTTCATATCTTTTGCCCATTTTTAAATCAGGTTGTTCCTTTTCTTATTGTTGAGTTTTAAGAATTCTTTGGATATTTTGAGTGACGGTGTTTTACCAGATGTATTTTTTCCAAATATTTTCTCCCAGTTTGTGGCTTGTCTTTTCATTCACTTTACACTGTCTTTCACAGAGAAGTTTTTTTAAATTTCAGTGAAGTCCAGCCTATCAACTGTTCATGCCCTCAATGCTGCAGCTAAAAGGTTATCACCAACACCATCTGGGTTTTCTCTTATGTTGTCTTGCAGGAGTTTCATTGTTTGTGTTTTACGTGTGGGTCTCTACACCCATTTTTTTCCCAACCCCCACTAACCAAGTACTGTGACACATATGCAATCTTATTATCTGGAAGCAGGGAACAAAACTTGCTTATAAGCCTCCAAGGCTCAAATAGGCTTTCAATATTAACATTCCCCCACCCCCGCCATGAGTCACGTTTCAAAATAACCAAGTAACTGCCACACATAGGCTCTCTGTGCTATGTTGTAAATAACTGCAGTTAGTGGTGTTTCGGCCTGAATCTGTGCTAACGCCACCAGCACGTATTAAGGTAGCCACAAAGATGAAACTTTATTCCTTACATCTGCAGAGGTAGTAAAAATGGTTCATTAGGCACCTCAGCAAACCTTCCTTCCACAGTTTATAGACGTAAGTGCAGCACCCAAGCCAGAGGACTTAAAATTATCTAGTTAGGCTACACTACTGAGACCTGGGTTGCCGCCTGACTTCACACCCTAACTAATCCATTGATAACTGATACCACAAATTTCATCTATTAAATTGGAGGGTAAAAATAAAGCTATCATTGAAATACTACTGTTTTCCTTCCAAAATATGACTAAATTTTGTTAATAAATTCAAAATAACCAAAGGCTTTAAATATTACTTTTGGCTCCAATTAAAAAAAACGTTTCTGATCACCACTCCTGAGCAATTTCTGTTTTAATTTATGTAACCATGTTCCCTGGGGTTACTCTACACATCTGTTACAACCTATCTTTTTCAGACAGGGTCTTGCTCTGTTGACAAGACTGGATGTAGTGGCGCGATCATAGCTCACTGCAGCCTTGAACGCCTGAGCTGAAGCAATCTTCCTGCTCCTGCCTCCTCGGTAGTTGGGAGTATGGGTGTGTGCCATCATGCCCAACTGCATTAAGTTTTTCCTTTTTTTGTAAAGACAGGGTCTCGCTATGTTGCCCGGACTGGTCTTGAACTCCTGGCCTCAAGAGAATCGCCTGTCTCGGCCTCACCAAGTGCTAGTAGGCATGAGCCACTGTGCCTGGCCTATAGATCTATTATTTAACAAGGTGAATGTGTCATAAAGATCACTGTCAACATCTTGAGGATACTGTCCTTCACAACCAGGAGTCAAATTTTGACATACTTCTTTGACAAAATTTAACTGCAATATTTTATCAGTTTGAATTAATACAGGAAATAGCAATCCAGAAAGAAATGCTATTACTGGTGTTCTGGGCACTTGAACATAAGACTGCATTTAGGACATGCTAAATTACTGGACGCAGAGAATCACAATCTAGGAATCACAATATGCAGTCATTGAGAATAAACTTAAGTGGAGTTCATAAAACCCTTTGGCCTGGATCACCTGTGGTTTAGATTTGAAGCATCCCCTATCCACTTTTCCCCTAAAATATATTTGCTCAAAAACTAACCCAATTCAGTATCATCAGGGAAAACTTGCAAATCAAAACCACTATGAGATGATTACACTTCACACACACTAGAATGGCTAAAATAGATAGATGATAACAAATGTAGGTGAGAATGTAGAAAAACTGGAATCCTCACACCCTGCTAATGAGAATGTAAAATGGTGCATCCATCACCTTGGAAAACAGTCTAGCCGTTTCTCAAAACATGGCTCAGAGTTCCCTTACAATTCAGCAGTTCTACGCTTAGATATATACTCACGATAAATGAAAACATACAACCTCACAAATACTTATACAGGAGTGTTCATAGCTGTATCCTTCATAATATAGTCAAAAAGTGGAAATCCATGACTATCACAGATAAATAAAATGCGGTGTAAGGAGTATTCAGCCAAAAAAGGAATGAAATACTGATATATGCTACATGGATGAGGCTCGGGACATTATACTTAGTGAAAGAAGCATTTATATGAAAAGTCCTGAACAGGCAAATCTATAGAGACAGAAAGTAGATTAGTGTTTGTCTAGGGCTATGGGGATTGGAGGTTTGGGGATGACAGCTAAAAGGATATGGGGTTTCTTTCGGCGTAATGAAAATGTTCCAAAATTCAGAGTGGTGATGATTGCACAATGCTGTGAACATACTGGAAATTACTGAGTTGTATACTTTAAATGGATGACTTGCATAGCATGTGAATTATATCTCAATAAAGCTGTTAAAAACCTGAATGCCCAGTGCTAAGCAACACAAAACAAAACTGATCTTATTTACTTTTGAAAACATAAAGCCACTTAAAGAGAATTCAGACATCTGCTTCATTTAAAGCTTGAAAAATGTCATTTCATTTCATCAGGATTTCATAATGTGAGATGACTACTACATCATGAGAGAAACAGGAAAAAAGTCAACATCTCAGAAGAAAAAGAACATACAAGATACAGTTTCTAGCTTCTTGGCTTATAAAATTAAATTATGGCTCTCCACATTTATGTTTTTCTCATTTTAATCAAAAAGAAGAGAGAGACAGAGACAGAGAGGGAGGGAGGGAGGGAGGGGAGATAACGTGTGTTGTGTGTATTCTCAATGCATGGGCACTCCTTCCAGGGGTTCATGTTATCTGCATACAATTTATCCCAGTAATACCATCTACAGCGAGAATCTGGCAACCTAAATAGTAATCTACATATCCTGTAGTTACTGCTGCCTCCAAAAATTAGCAAATGAAGAAACTGTCAATGACTAGAATTTAAGGTATACACACCAATTACCCCCTATCCATGGGGAATATGTTCTAAGACCCCCAGCGGAAGCCTGAAACCTGGATAGTACTGAACTCTACATATACTGTTTTCTCCTATACATACATACTTATGATGAAGTTTAATTTGTAAATTAGGCACAGTGAAAGATGAGCAACATTGAGACCAGCCTGGGCAAGTCGGTGAGACCTTGCCTCTACAAGAAATCAAAAAATAAGCCGGGCATGGTAGTGCATGCCTGTAGTTCCAGCTACTTGGAAGGCTGAGGTGGGAGAAGCACCTTAGCCCGGCAGGTCAAGGCTGCGGTGTCTGTGAGCATGCCACTGCACTCCAGCCTGGGCGACAGAGAGATCCCAATTCAAAAAAAAGGATGAGAAACACAATTATAACAATATCTTAGCACAATTACTCTTGCCCTCGGGACACACATTAAGCAAAACAAAAGTTACTTGAACACAAGCACTGCAATAAAGTAACAGTCATTCTGATAACTAAGACTCTCAATTACTAACAGGGGGTCCGTGTAGACAGCAGGGCTATGCTAGACAAGGGATTCACATCCAAGCAGGATGGAGCAACAGTTCATCGTGCTACTCAGAACAGAGAATATTTTAAAATGTGTAAAAAAAAAAAACACGGGCGGGGGGTGCTACTGTCCCTGTTAACTCTCCGCCTGGCTAGAATGACTCTTGTGGAAAACAGTGATACACTTGGTAAGAAGAAATGATTTGTTTTAAATCTTAGACAGTTACTATGACAAAATGAGATGTTGTTTTCTAACTCCAAATAGCCTGTCCCACAAAATATTTATCTATTGTTCGTGGTAAAAGTATGAAATCACTATGAAAATCTTTTCCTTGTCTCTTATACAAGGGCAGCATTTCAAGGGCCATTTGCTGCAAAATAGGAAAAACAGTATGTTTATGTGACCATGCAAATCTTTAAATTTTCAAGACTCCACATCATATAAGATCAATTGTTTTAAATACTACTCCACCTCTGTTAATATTATCTGGCACATAGTATCTATTCAACACCTTAGTTCCTTGTCCACTTACATCAGACTACACAAGTAATCCAGAGACTTCCCAGTCAGATAAGAGGGTATACGTAATCACTTTCTTTCTCTGCTCCAAACACATACAAACAGAAAACTACTGAAAACAACCATCCTAAGTTGTTCATAAAACTCGCATGGAAACAATCCATCTGTCCATCAACTGATGATAAACAAAACCCAAAGTGGAGGGCAGTGACTAAAGACAGGAGATACCAAGGGTACCGTGACTGTTAACGGAGGTGATCATTAATGGAGAGCCGGAGACAGGAATCTGACTTCTTGCAATAATATGGAAAGAGACAATAGCCGAGCTCCCTGGGGGCGACGAATCAAGTGCCGGTAGAATACTCTGACAGCCAATTCAGAAGTGTGCCCAGGAATAAAGTACTTGCCCACAACACAGACACATATCATAGAAACCTAGGCAATGGGAATCAGGCCGTGAGCATTTCTGCAGAATGGAACTCCACTTCCTCACAAGACAAAGTCCCCCCACCTTCTAAATATGTGAGATTTGTTTCCACGGTGTGAATCCAGGTGCGAGTCAAAAGCAAAATTGCCCTACAAGGGACAAGCAATGACCGGGAAGCAAAAATTAAAAAAAGGAGTTATCTCAAAACACACTTGCCAACAAATACAAAATGACTACACAGCAAATGAGGAAATCTAATGCCATTAAAAATAACAACAAAGCACAAATAACCAAATACAAAAACTCTTTTTGGAAAAATTGCAAAATACAAGTAATTTTAACCTTTCAGAGACAATTCCTGGTAAGACACTGCACGTACTGCTCTTGACTTATGGGGATATTGTGTCATGTAAACAAATACAGATATCCATGATAGCACTTAACAAAAATAAGATAACAATCTATGTACCGTTTAATAATCAACCTTTCTATGCCAAGGTTGATTCTATCCTATTGTTCTATACTGTTCTGTTGCTCTGACAGACCAAAACTATAACTGATGCTCTACTGTCAGAAATTTTAAAGATACTGTTAATCTCATTAATTATTGTTAATTTTGTTAGGTGTGATAAACAGCATTGTGATTATGTTTTTCAGAAGTTTTATGGATTAGTGATTCAAATGGGAATATCTGATGAGAGAACATGATGTTTAGAATTGGCTTTAAATTACTCCAGGGGAGAAAAATAAAGGGAAGAAACATATTAAAAATTGGTAAAATGCTGATAATTGTTGAAGTTGGGTGCAATTTTCTCTATACTTGGTATGCCTGAGAGTTTCAAATAAAAAAAAACCCCCAATATACTTTAACTGAAGTGTAACTAAAAATGAAATACTGGGTTTGCTGTTGTAAGGCAATAAAACAATTCCATTTTTATAGACACTTGGCTATTTTTTTGTAGCCCAAGCAACTTCCTGGGAATAAGTGATGAGGTAAAGTTAATTTCACTAGTTTACAATACCTGATAATGAAGATGCTTAGGATGACTGAATCTAAAATTAAAAATATACTTGGGTTATCTAATTTCTGTCTTTCTCTTAAAAACAGTGATATTGTAAAGAAAAACTGAAATGGGTGGAATATATAACAGCTAATAAAAAATACTTCAGGCTTCTCAGATTCTTAATTTGAAAAGCTATTAATTTTAGAATTATCTCCATTAAAATCCTGAAGACTGGCTAAGATGAAATTCCAGTGTCTGACTTTTATGCATTTCATGTCAAAGGAATACAAGTTTGGAGGTTTCACTCAATATTTTCAAGAACCTGTGTATTACTCTTAAACAGTTAACAAATCTGCTAATAAACACTAGGGTATGAATGCAATCACAAAACTAGATAACTGATCATGCCAATAAATACCCCAGGAAACACTCAAAGCACAGTTTCTGATTATTTAACACATAAAATATCTTTCTATTCCTGCCACCTCCATTTAAATTCTTTAAACAACAAACAGAACTTTCTATGTCTAAAATATCCAAATAAAACTGCAACTCACCTTTATATATGCACTTGGGTAGATCTTATGAACAGCATCTCCAGGTGCACGCCCGGCTTCTCTGTCTAAGTAGTAACTCTGTACAAAGACTGCGTGGTCACTAAGGCACCTGACCCAAACATCACCTTCACCTTTACATTCCAACTGCACACCTTTGCCTATGTGCAACCTTAGAAAGAAAAAAGGAATTACATTTCGCCCTGACAAATGCTTTAAAATAGCTTTTTAGCTCAGATTATATAGCAAACTTAATACTGAAAAATTAAAAAGAAAGAACTTTGTACAAAACCATAACCAAAAGGCAGCCACTATTAACATCTTTGCATATTTCCTTTTTTCTTTTCCTATTCATAAACAGTAAGAATGAGCATATATACAGTGCTTCTTATGTGAATTCTCATTTAATCCTTACAACTCAATGAAGTAATATACTATTATTCCCATTTTTTAGATAAGGAAACTAGCTTATAGCTACATTGTCTAAATAGACAGCCACTAGCAACATGAGGCTATTTAATTAAAACTAAATTAAAAATTCAATTATTCAATCACATCAGCCATATTTTAAATGTTCAATAGCTACATGTGACTAGTGACTACTGAACTAGACAGCACAAATAATCATTTCCTTTATCACAAAAGATTCAATTAGTCATCACTGGCTTAGAAAGTACTTTCTCAAAGTCAAACTGGTAGAACCAAGATTATGCACTTATGCACATATATCCTTAAAAAGTTGAGATCTCACAGCACCTAAATGGAATTTTCTGTAATATTTCATCTTAAGCACTTAATTATATAAACTTTTTAACATTTTAATGGCTACATACAAAATGAAAGTTTCTTATAATTTACTTAACCATTTCCCTCTTATCGGTTTTTAAACATTATAAATAACACTTTCAGAAACATGTTCTTGTTTTATAAAATTCTTTTCAGTAGATTTGTATAAATAGTATATGATCAGACAAAAATAAAAATCTTCAAAGTGGATCCCAAAAAGTCAAATTACTATTCAAAACATTAGAAACCTCACTAACTTTAAAGAAAAAAAAAGGTTATCTTTTATCATTATATAGTAAACAAATGTCTAAAATTAAAATGAAATGCTTACAAGTTATGAATTTTCAAGATGACCTTTATTCATTTTTCTATATTTGAGAATCCAATGTGCATGGAAAAATATGACCTTGAATCAAAGACAATGTACTATGCTCAGTTTTAAAAATAACTGGTTATACAATCAATACCTTGCTCTCTCAATGGCTTCTGTCCTGTGGACATTGGAGAGTTGCCCCAAGCAAAAGCGATCTCCTCCAGAAGGGTCCACGTATCCATCAACAGTAACAATGGGGCAGCTTGAAGGAACCTTAAATGTCTCTCCTACCTGAACATCCATTTCAAAATAAGCAATGGAACACCAATACTCAGGAGCTGTAGAAAATAAGTGGGAAAGAGCATCCGCCCATGAGAAAGAGACATAAGGCTTTCGCTTTCACTCCACAGGACAAAGCTTTTCCTAAAGCAAAGAGTGAAGAAAGGAAGGGGGAGATGTAAAACGCCCAAAAGAAATGGATTAAAAACACACCACATATTAAAGAGCAGGAATTTTCACATCTTCTGTTTTCTAGTTCCGTACCTACCACTGTTCTTGAGACTAAAGTCACATTCAAAATCTGGCCTTTGGCTCTTACCTCAAAGGACCAAGATAATTGAGAATTTCAAGAACAGAAGTAATCAGAGTCCAAAATAAATGAATGTACCATAATGTTCCATTCGCAAATATTTTCGATGGAGTCTGAACTTTAATTTTTTCTAAAACACATCGGCCCTGAGATGTATTATTCCAGGGAAGTATTCTTGACAACATCAGTCCATGGCATATTTTTACTGCTCCCAGTTGCAAGTGCACGGGCAAGTCAGCTATCCCATTGCTGACTCAAGGCTGACGACGTTCACCACACAGCTGTTGTACGCAGGGATTCTCAGCTGTCTCTCGGGTGAAAGCTCTGTCGTCCCCTCTGTACATTTATGCCATGGCAAGAGAGAGTTTTAGAAGCCCACCGGCGTCAGCTACTAGAATTCTAACTGTAAGCACGCACTTAGTGTGCTGAGGTGCGGGGGCGGACAAATAAGCAAACAGGTGAGCATGGCAACTCAGTGACCAACACCAAGCAAAGTAAAAGCAAGCCGGGTCAGAACAAGACGACGGTCAGGAGGAACACCTCAGGCTGGATGATGGGGAGAACCATATTTGAATAGGAGCGACCGGAAAGACCAAGCGACCAGGTAAGACTGTGGACAGAACATCTCAGAGAGGAAATCAAAGCAAAAGCAGAGGCCCAGAGTGCAGGGGTTGGCTTATCTGAGGACAAGACGGAAAGTAGGGACATTTACTGGAGAGTGAAAAGGAGAGTGGTCAGTCTTGTCTGCAGGGTTATCCTCCTCTCACTAGGACGCTCGCCAAGTTTAAGCCAAAATGCGAAGTAATAAAACTTCCAGCAATCCGCAAAGTTACTTAGAATGACCAGGAAACCCAGGTCTTTTCAAACAACAAAGAAATCCTAAGATGAAATATGAGTGATGCTTACAATTTAAAAAAACAAAAACAAAAAACCTGTGGCTGGGTATGGTGGCTTACACGTGTAATCCCACCACTTCAGCAGAGGGGTTCTTTGAGCCAGGAGTTCAGAGACCAGCCTAGGCAACATAGTGAGACCTTGTCTCTAAAAAAAAGATTAGCTAGGAGCAGTGGTGCTACTTAGGAGGCTGAGGCAACAGGACTGCTTGAGCCAAGGGAGTCAAGGATGCAGCGAGCTGTGACTGTGTCACTCACTGTACTCCAGCCGGAGCCACAGTGCGATACCAGCACTGACCCAAAAAAGAAAGAAACAAATCGAAACTTGTAAAGGCTATGTACCTAATTGCTTTTCAAAATGCTATCAAGCTATAAAGGACTTTCCAGTTAAGAGTTAACAAAAACATCACATGGGATAAGGCAATCCAAACACTCAAAAATGCAAATCCAATCAACTCATTGGGAAAATGAGCATTTCTTTCAATGTGTTTGGTTATATTTAGAGCATAAAAGCTAGTGATACCCTATCTCCTTGAAGTCAGTTTTGAAGTACTTACGAGATTACTTTCAAAGATGGCCACCAGGGAGCAGCAGATTGGCACTGCTCTCGCAGGATAAGGCAGAATAGGGACCAAGCCACGGATAGATAAGGACACTCTGAACACTTGTGGATAGGTGAAGCACCCTGCACTCAGCAAAGGTCTCTTTAAACACACGGAGACCAGAAAACCATGGAAGACGCAGGAATCTGGGCACCCAATCCCCGACCATGCACCAGGCCACACAGGAACTTAGGTCTGCCCAGTGAACGAGTGGGTGAGTGGACCTAAGATCCTTTAGGTCTACTTGCCCCACTCAGCCGGGCACAAGTCAACAGCATCATGTGGGAGGAATCCTGGCTAGGGCACAGCAGTGGGCATCCAACCCCAAGCAGAACAAAAACAAAAAACCCACACTGGGTCAGCAGCCATAAGCATGGCTTTTGCCAGTAGAAAGCCTGCCTGCAGAGTGAACCCCACTGGCACCCAGCCCATCTTTCCAGCCAGATCAAGAAGAATCAGAAAAAAACACCTCCAAGCCCTGAGGGTGGACTTGAACGGGAAGGGAGTGACATGAAAGACACCCCATAGGCATTATCGGTGGGAAGGCTTCTGGGCTACAAACTGCAGACAGCTCATGGGGGGGTATCCCCCACCCACTCTCCACAGAGTGATAGCAGCAAGGGCTGCTACAGCTGAGAAACCTACCACAGGATGAAGCAGGAAGCAAAAGTGAATGCCCCTCCTTCTCTCACAGAGTGACCTATATTGAACAGAAAGGGACCTAGAAGAGAGGGTAAGTACCAGCTTCAGAGCAAAACCAAAAGGAATTACAGAGAGGGAAGAGAGGCCTGTCACAAATTTTAAAATCAACAAAAAAAACACAGGCAACCCTCAGAATACTAAAGAGATAACACCTGAAAAAGCAGCTGTCAGAATACCAACAATGGAACCCCCCACCCCCCAACAACCTGCCCCAGATGACAGTCACAGAAATCAGAGATTGGACGGCTAAAATGAACAGAGTGAACCAAGAGAAACTAGAAGCAAAACTGACCAAAGTTGTACAGGAAGTATAAGCAGAGTTGAACAATTTCAGAAAAGAATATTCTGAAAAAAAGGAAATGAAGAACTCCATCTTGGAAATCAAAAACACAGTAACAAGCATAGGAAGCAAGATCAACAAAGCAGAGGAAAGAATCTAAAAGCCTGAAGACCAAAATATGGAATTAATTCAGTTTGTCAAAAACATAGGAAAAAAAATACTCAAAAAAAAAAGAGCAAAGCCTCTGAGATGTGGGACTATGTCAAGAAGCCAAATCTATGCCCAATCGGTATTCCTGAAGATAAAAGGGAAAACGAGACCACCACAGAACAAACATTCCATGAGGTCATCCAAGAAAACTTCCCACATCTCACTAGAGAAGCATCCATTCAAGTGCAGGAGATTCAGAGAACTGAAGCAAGGTATCACATGAGAAGACCACCCCCAAGACACACAGTAATCTGCCTCCACAAAGTAAGCAAGAAAAAAATCTTAAAGGCAGCAAGAGAGAAAGGCCAGACTACCTACTAGAGAAAACCCATCAGAATCATTCCAGACTTATCTGCAGAAACATTACAAGTCAGAGGGACCAGAGTCCAATTTTTAAAGATAAGTAATCCTGGCCAAGAATTTCCTGCCCCATCAGGCTAAGTTTCAACAGTTACTGAGATTTAAAATCCTTCCCAACATCCAACCCAAGAGACTATGCTGCCTCCAGACCAGTCCTTCAGGAGACGCTTAAGATGTTGAAAACGGGGGAAAAAAAGTCATTACCCATCACAAAAGCACAGACAAGCACAGAGTTAACAGAACATAACAGAGTACTCACAAAAATGAAAACACACACGCATAAATACAAAAGTAAAAAGGAAACAAAGCAACCCCCAAGAGACCTATGACAGGAATAAACTATCATATTTCAATAATCAATTTGAAAGTGAAACGGCTAAATGCACCACTGAAGACACAGAGTGGCAAACTGGATAAAGAAGCATGATCCAACAGTCTTCTCCTCTGGGAAACTTATCTCACTGCAAAGGACACCCACAGGCTCAAAGACGGGGACTGGAAAATGGTCTTTCAGGCAAATGGAAAACAGAAGAGAGCAGAGTGTAGCTACCATGATATCAAAGCAGACTTCAAGTCATCAAAAGGTTAAAGGATACTACATAATGATAAAAGGCTCAATCCACCAGTAAAAAATATCCATCTTAAACATATATGCACCCAACACAGGATCACCAGGTTTTATAAAACAACTACTAAATAAACTAAGAGAGGATACTGAGTCTCACCCAATCAAGACCTAAATACCCCACTGTCAACTCTAAACAGATCATCAAGGCAAGGAGATCTGGAACATTAATTCAACATTTACAGAGTATATATTGTACTCATTAGTACATGGAACATACTCCAAGATTGATCACATTCTTGGACATAAATCAAGCATGAACAAATTTCTAAAGATCAAAATAATACCATGAATTGTCTCAGATCACAGTGGAACAGAAGTAAATATCACCACCAACAAGATCTCCCCAAAACACACAAAGATGGACACTAAACAACATGCTGTTGAACGTCTTGTGATCAACACAAAGATCAAGACAGAAATCAAAAGATTCCTGGAAACAAATGAAAACAAAGACAAATCAGAATCTCTGCGATGCCATGAAAGCTGTATTAAGATGAAAATTCATGGAATTCACACACATATCAAGGAAACAGAAAGATCACAGTAAACAGCCTAAAGTCACAACTAAGGAAGCTGGAAAGGCAAGATCATCTAAATCCTAACTTCAGCAGAAAAATTCAGATCACCAAGACAAAATCGTAATTGCTGGATATAGAAGACAAAAATATCATAGAAAGGATCAAAAGACAAAAAGCTGGTTCTTTGAAAGGCTATATATATGTTAGACGGACCACTGGACAGGTTGACTAATAAAAAGAGAAAGTCCAAATAAACATAATTAGAAACACAAAAGGCAAAGTCACAACTGACCCTGAAGAAATTCAAAAGATTATCAGAGATTACTATGAAAAACTGTATGCAAATAAACTAGAAAACCTAAAGGAAATGGAGGATTTCCTGACATCACACAACCTCCCAACATTGAAACAAGAATAAATTGGAACTCTAAACAGACCAGTAACAATCCAGGAAAGTGAAAGAGTCATTAGAAATCTCCCCACCAAAACAAGCCCTGGACCAAATAGCTTCCCAGTTGAATTCTACAAGACATACAAGGAGGAGCTGGTACTGATCTTATTGAAAGTATTTCAATCAATTGTGTATGATGGAATTATCCCCCAACTCATTTTATGAAGCAAACATTATACTGATGCCCAAACCCAGCAAAGACCGAAGAATAAAAGAGAACTACAGGCCAATCTCCTTGATGTATGTAGATGCAAAAATCCTCAACAAGATTATAGCAAATTGGATTCAACAACCCTTCTCAGGGATCTTCCATCATTATCAGGTGGACTTCACTCCCAGGATATAGGGCTGGCTCAACATTCACAAAACTATAAATGTAATTCAGCACACTAACAGATGTAAAACCAAGAACCACATGATTATATCATTAGACAGAAAAAGCATACAACAAAATCCAGCATCCCTTCTTGATAAAAACACTTAACACCTAGGTACAGAAGAAACATTCCTCAAAACAGTAAAAGCCAACTATGATAAACCCACAGCCAACATTGTGCCCAATGGGCAGAAGTTGGAAGCATTAACCCTAAGAACAGGAACAAGACAAGGATGTCCACTCTCACCCCTTGTAGTCAATGTAGTGCTAGAAGTCCTAGCCAAAGCAATCAGGCAAGAGAAGAAAATCAGGTGTAATCAAATAGGAAGTTAAGCTATCCCCCTTTGCAGATGATATGATTTTATACCTTGAAAACCCTGAAGTCTGTCAAAAGCCTTCTTGCACTGATAAATGACTTTGGTAAATAAAGTCTCCGGTTACAAATTCAACATGCGAAAGATAGTTGTATTCCTATACACCAGCAACAAGCAGGTGTAGAACCAAACAAGAAGCACAATCCCATTCACAATAGCCACACACAAAAAATGAGTTACCTTAGCATCCTCCTAACCAGAGACGTGAAAGACAATGAGAACTACAAAACTTTGCTCAACAAAATCAAGGATGACACAAACAAATGGAAAGACATTCCATGATGGATTGGAAGAATCCATACTGTCGAGAAGTCCATCCTATTCAAGGCAATGTATAGATTCAATGCTATACCCATCAAATTACCAATATTATATTTTTTCAGACCTGAAAATGACAATACAGAAATTCATATGGAAATAGAAAAGAGCATGACTAGCCAAAACCTCAGCAAAAGGAACAAAGTAGAAGGTAACACATTTTCAGACTAAACTTAATTACAAGGCTGCAGTAACCAAAATAGACTGGTATTGGTACAAGAATAGGCACACAGACCAATGGAATAAGGCAGAGATTCTGGAAGTAAAAACACGATCTCTCAATCAACTAATCTTTGTCAAAGCCATAAATAACAATCACTGGGGAAAGAGACCATATTTAGCAAATGATTCTAGGAAAAATAGCTGACCACATTCAGAAGAATGAACCTGGACCCCAACCTATCACTATATGCAAAATCAACTTAAAATAGGTCAAATACCTATGCATAAAATCTCAAACTATAAGGCTCTTAGAAGAAAACATAGAGAACACCCTAAAGGACATGGGAGTAGGCAAGAGATTCATGATCAAGTCCTCAAAAGCAAACGCAACAAAAGCTAAGACAGGCAGGAAGTACGTCATCAAACTGAAAAGCTTTTGTACAGCAAAAGAAACCATGAAGAGAGTAAAGAGACAACCCACAGAATGGGAAAAAACATTTGCAAATTATGTACCTGACAAAGGCTTAACATCCACAATTTACAAGGAACTCAAATGAAGTCAAAGGAAAACACAAGCAACACCATTAAAAAATGGGCAAAGAACATGAATGGACATTTCTCAAAAGATGACATACAAGCAGCCAACAGACACATGAAAAAATGCTCAACCTCACTAATCATCAGAGAAATACCAATCAAAATGACAGCGAGATACCACCTAACTCTGGTAAGGATAGCTATCATTAATAAGTCAAAAAACAACAGATGCTGGCACCGACACTGGCACAGGTGTAGAGAAAGGGGAACACTTCTATACTGTTGTGTTCAACAGTTCAGCCTCTATGGAAAACAGTGTGGTAAGAACCAAAAATTGACCTTCCATATGATCCAGCAACTCCTCTCCTGGGAGTATACCCAGAGGAACATGAATTGTTCTACCAAAAAGACACCTTGCACATGCATGCTTATTGCTGCACTATTCCCCATAGCAAAAACATGGAACCAACCACACTGCCCATCAAAAGATAAAAGGATAAAGAAAATGTACACACACATGATGGAGTATTACACAGTCATAAAGAACAAAATCGTGGACTTTCAGAAAACTGGATGGAGTTGGAGACCATTACACTGAGTGAACCATCACAGAAACAAAGAACAGAACACCACACGCTCTCACTCAAAAGTGGGCCTTGAACATTAGCCACACGAGCACAAGAAGGAATCAGCAGTCACTGTTCACTGCCAGGAGAGGGAAAAGGGGCGAGGGGCACTTGGGTCATGCCGGGGTCGTGAGGGACCGTTAGAAGCCCAAACTTCAAACTACATGCGGCCTACTTGTGTAGTTACTCCTCACTTGTACCCCACGTTCCTAAAATAAAATAAAATTTAAAAATATATATATAAAAGCATTTTCTATGGCAAAATTTTTTGTTGACATCAAATTATGCTCTGGACAAGAAGCTTCAGCAAACTAGTCGGTACACTGTGGTGTACTGGTTGAGGCTAAAACTAAAAGACTGTCTAACACAAAGTGACAATTACCCAACATTGTGGCCAAAAAAAGAAAAAAAAACCAGTAATAGCACTTAAAAGAGGTATTTAAACAATCCGTCTAAATGGCAAATTTTGTTAAACAATGTCTTGATGTCATGAATGTTTACAATGCTGGATTAAAAAAATGAAGTCCAAGTACATACATACTCTAGCTTGTACTAAAGGATACTATCCAGAAGTAAAGTTCCATAGTGAGCAACCTTTTCTCTGTGAAAGTCAGTTTAGGGGGAATAAGAAGTTTTATGTTTAAGTACAAAATCATACTTTTATCATCATGAACCACAGCATCCACAATCGCAGCTAAACCTTACTTCATTATTTCCCAGTAACCAAAGGATTTTTGTTTCTTTGCCTAATAGCTCAGATACCATACAGCCCCCATGGTTATATAAAGCTGCACTCTGAACAAGTTTAGTTTAAGTTGACCTGCTAGTATTGGGAAGAAGAGATTTAAGAAACATGAGCATGAAAAGAAACTGGCATCAGGGGTGCACCACAGACCAGGGATGCAAAAAGGCCTCGGAAAGCAAGAGGAAGGACGCTACTGCTGAGGACAGAGAGGGCTAATGGCAATCTGAGTGGGTCCCAGAAAACATGGCAGTGTTGGGTACAAAATATTGTGTGAAAACTTTATTGCTCCACTCTCAATTTGCTCAACAGTCAAAAGGGAATATTTTTATTTTAAGCCCAGGGTAGCGTCATTGGAAATACCTATGAAACCTTTCTGGGTATCTCTTGGCTCTTCTGCCCGCAAGGACTAGGTGTCATATAAATAACAACACTGCAGCTTCTCAAAGCTGGTATCAATAGAAGAAGGCTGAAATTAGTACAGAGTGGGCTTTCTCAATGGCCCAACTCACTCGAAAGGGACTAAGATGGTTATGTACTAACTCTGATATTTTTAGGTTTTGCTCCTAAATTAGTGAAGTCCCATGAAGCCTATGGGCTCATTACTGGCCAGAGAGAAGGTTTTAAAAGACTAAGTTAACAACATAATTTTTTTTTTTACAATGTAAGAACTTAGCTAAGTATTTTTATAATGAGAAATGTATTACAAAGCACAGTTTTATCAAATAAATATTGTTTAATTATAATGGAAGATTTAAGTCCCCAACAAAGCATTATCTTCCATGTTTGAAATAAAAATCAAGTCATACTAGAAAAAGTTAAAAAATTTTAGTTAAAGTACTTGAAATTCATTATAATTCATCCTTATTAGTTAGATCTGAATGAGATGCCTGGGAGAATCTTTTACACTTAAAAAGATATTCTCTTGAATGGTAGGCAGCTCCAAAGTACTAGAACACACCTGAACTTAGAAATTTGTGGGTGTCTAATTCATTTGTGAATCTGAACACAAAACAACCTCAGACTGAAGAATCCCTTCACTTTAATTTGCAATCAATATTTAATTTGATGACTAATTTAATTTGTTCACAGCTTTAAGCAAAAACTAATTTTGTGAAAAGGAAATGAAGTGATTAAGCTCTTCCAAAAGTACTGTTTCCAACTTTTATCAAAGTCAAAGCATAGAATCGCCAAGTATATTGCCGTTCTGAAATCTTTAACACCAAGGTGATTACAACCAATATCAATTATTTGCATTTTCTCTACTACTTTTCTTGTCTTTCTTTTTTTTTTTGAGTTGGAATCTCACTCTGTCGCCCAGGCTGGGGAGCAGTGGCACACTCATGGCCACTTCAGTGTCTAACTGCTAGACTCCAGCAATGCTTCCGCCTCAGCCTTCCAAGTGGCTGGAACTACAAGTGCACACTACCACGCCCGGTTAATTTTTGATTTAATATAGAGACGAGGTCTCGCCAAGTTGCCCGGGCTGGGCTGGAACCTGCGGGCTCAGGCAATCCTCTCACTTCAGTCTCCCAAAGTGCTGGGACTACAGGCTGAGCTACCGAGCCCAGCCTTCTACTACTTCAATAACCTATTTCCTAAAATATTTATGTAACTGACCTTAAAAATAACTTCTCAAAATTATTGATGATTTTACATCTATAAAAGATTCAGATGCATATGTATATTTCCTGTTTAAATGGTCCTAAAGTTGTGGTAAAATATTTTAGTATTTCTTAATCAGACATTGAGGGGCTGCCTGCCTATACAAATTTTTAAACTTTGACTTCTATTTGTTCATTAAGCAAGGATAGCCAATGTAAACTCGTACCTGTGATTCAGTATGATTAGAAAGTACTTGGTAGCAGGAAATGAAGGATCAGAAAAGCCCTTCCAAAAGGGGTGTGCTTGAGCTGGATCTTAGAAGAGTCTGCCACATTTATGAGGACAGGCATGCACGGTACCCATCATTCAAGATGGCCCCTAATGATTCTCACTGCTTGAAATGCACACCCTTATGTAGTTTGCTCCCACATGGCACAGGGTCTTACAGATATGATGTGACTTCTGAGGCTAAATCTTCAGAGAAAATGAGGCTGCCTCATTCTCTCCTGATCGCTTGCCAGCTGTCCTGGTTGTGAAGACACCGGCACACCGCAACAAGACACCCACGCATGCAGAACTGGAGCTTCCTGCCCATGACAGCAGTAACTGGCCAGGCAGGTCGGCAAACTGCCCCAAAAGCGAACCTTCCAGCTCCCCAAAACGATGACGGCAGCCCCAGCGGACAACCGTATCACAACTCCCTGAGCCAGCTGAGCCATTCCCAAACCCCTACCCATAGAAACTAAGTGACATAACAAATTGTTATCGTTGCTTTAACTTGCTGGTTTGGGGGCAATCTGTTGCAAAACAACATAACTACTACAGAGTACAACATACATCAGGCAGTGAACAGAAGGTACTTGTAAAAAGCACAGAGGGATGATGTACCCGGCCAGCTTAGGTAAGCAGTCGAGGATGGTTAAAGAATCAAGAGATGAGGCTAGAGAAATACACAAGGACCAAAACCAGAGACTCTCTTCAGACCAGCCAAGGAATGTGGACTTTCTTCTACGGCCGGGCAACGTGCAGGGGAATTAACGCAAGTTCCTGAGAAGAGAAGTAACACAGCCAGATTCAATTTTTAAAAGAAATGCTAAGGATGAACAGAAATTAACTGGCGAGGAGGGTACTAGGACTGGAAGCTCTTCTAACAGGGAGACCAGTTTGAATATTCTTGTTCCAGTATAAGAGGAGAAATGAAGAGGGACGGCTGTGAGGTAAACCTTCTCAGGGGCCCATTAGTATCCACAGCCCAAGACCATCTGGGTTCCAACCTGCTGACTCCATTAAAGGAACATAAGCAGAGCAGCTGCCCCCAGCGCCCCTCATCCATGGCCGCCAGGACAGAGACCTTTTCTGGACCAACCACACGACCAAGTTAGCTCCTTATTTTACTCAGAGACAAAAGTGGCGAGGGAAGATGCTCACTTGAGCCCAGCCCAGGTAGCGAGGAAGATGGCTTGAGCCCAGCCCCACAGTGAGATCTCATCTCTTTAAAAGGGGGGGGGGGGGGGGGGGTTTAAAAAAAATGCAACTTTGGAAAAAAGGATGTTAAAAAACAATTAAATGATACACAAAAAAAGAATACAAAATAAATCGCAAAATAAAACCAGCCAAAAACCAAACCAAAATTCTAAACCAAGGTA